>JAOTAZ010000220.1:15618182-15637381 GCA_025629785.1 Erythroxylum oxycarpum | reverse complement strand
ACTGTATAATATACCAATATGGACTATTTTGCAATTTTTAAAAATTTTAGGGACTATTTCATAAATTTAAAAAATTTTCCGAAACGGTATCCGTTACCAACCGGTATCCTTACAGTTTCGTTCTATAACTCAATCCGGTACCGATCACGGTACGGTATTCATAACATTGCCTGTAAGGCTATTAAATAGTTCACTTTGCCTTTTGAAAGAGAGTATCAATCTTTCATATTTCTTCTATTCATAAGCTTTTTATAGATAACATTTGGTATCAGTGTCTCCTCACGAGGCTTGATCAATAGAAGTTGCAGTCTTCTACGTGAGACGAATAGAAGAAAGGCGAAAGAGACCTCTTTTGTGCAACCAGGAGTTCCAGAGTTTGATGGGTATTATGATCACTGGCCAATGCTTATGGAAAGCTTTATGAGGTCAAAAGAATACTGGGAATTGGTGGAGAATGGGATTCCTATAGCAACAAAAAGTGAGCTCTCACGAATACAGGGAAGAAAAACATTGCAAATTAGAAGTTGAAAGACATGAAAGCAAAGAACTATCTGCTCCAAGCATTGGATCGTACAATCCTGTAGACAATTCTCAACAAAGATACTATTCAATGAAGCAGAAATATCAAGGTACAACTCAAGTCAAGCGGGCACAATTACAGGCTCTCCGGAGGGAGTTTGAAATTCTCCATATGAAGATTAGAGAATCCGTGAATGAGTATTTTACTTGAACCCTTACCATAGCTAACAAGATGATAGCAAGTGGTGAGGATAAAGGAGACCAAGCTGTTGTTGAGAAGATTTTGTGATTTATGACTCCTAAATTCAATTACGTTGTATGTTCCAATGAGAGGTCAAAGGATACAAGCACTCTAACCATTGATGAGTTACAGAGTAGTCTCCTTATGTATGAACAACGTATGGGTTTTCACAATGAAGAAGAATAGGCTTTGAAGATAACTCATGGAGATTAAGCTAGAGGAAGAGGTCGAGGCCGTGGAAGTTTCTAAAGAAGAGGTAGGGAAAGAGGCAAACAAAACTTTAACAAAACCATAGTGGAATGCTACAATTGTAACATCCTGTTATCCCATGTTAAGGGTTAGAATCCTAGAATAGTGTACATAAGATATTATTAAGAAGTTAGAAAGTGTATTTCAAGCTCATGCATAATATAACATACGCGCACATATGCATATTAATTATTGCACATATTAAAATGATTATATATGCATTCATTGACATTTTCTGGGTATAACTGATTTATAAATATAATTATATTAAGAATAGTGGTTTATATGTATTGAAAATTGATTTGATGACAATAATTGTTGATCTAAAATTTTTGGTGAAATTTAGGAATTTTATGAAATTTGGGCATTTTTGAACAACGAAAAATGTCAAATACCAAGACAATTGATAAATGGTAGTAGAAATAAGAGTTAAATGGCAGTGGACATTTTTATAAATGATTTTGCGATTTATTGACGTATGTGATAAAAAATTGGGAGACAATTGGAGTAGAAACTGGAAACTAATGGACTAGTTAAATAAAAGATCAATCAGAGATCATAAGAAAGTGACATATGATAAGTGACAAGTGACAATTGTCACTTGCCACACCACATGCCATAACCCACGAAACTCTCCCAAACGAAAGACTCTCTTTTCTTTAATTGATCTTTCACATTATTAATTGCTTCATCTCTTGTTAATATCTTCTTCACCTACGATCCTTTCTTTTTGCCTATTAACGTAAGCCATGCTCTCACTTCTTTGCTATTATCATTTTGTTTGTCTTCTTCATTTGCTACAAGAAGACCCAACCCTACCACCTTCATGTTGATGATCGTGTGAGCTATGCAAAGCTAGGGTTCACATGATTTTAAAGAACTGGAGCTTTAGCAAATAAATAACATGTTAATTCTCATGAGTTGTATGAATATGAAACAAATATGGTGATTAATTGATATTAAATGATCATGAAAATAGTGGTCATTATACATGTGCATCGTAGATGAAGAATGAGAATATTGATGTTTTTTTCTTTGAGAGTATGATGAGTAATGATAAAGAGAATATGTTGTAAATTTTTGTATGATAGTTTAGAAGTGAAATGAAGGTGATAATGGAGTAAGGTACGTGTGTAGAAAATATGAAGAATATGTGTATATGATATATTCTATTTTTGGTTTTAACGATCAATGATAGAATATGCATTGTTTGGGATTGAAATTGAGTTGAGTGGAAGTAGGATTAAAGAGGAAATATTGAGGACATAAGCTATAAATGATAGACTAAACAAAAGAGATGAACTAGGATGAAAATGATGATGAAGTGTGCTAGAATATGCTAGATGTAGTGTTTCCACTGAACATGCATCTGTATTTTAGCTATATCTTGATCTATAGACATCCAAATGGAATTATTTTTAATTTTTATTAAATTAGAGACATACGGATACAATGCTCATGAAGAAATAGAATTTGAATTCTATCTCTAAGGGTTTTGAAATTTGACTTGAAGTTGAGTACTAGGCGCTGTTGTAGTTTAAGAATAGTGGGTAGTATTTTGCATATAACTTGTAGAATATTGAACCAAATTATATGAAGTTGGTGTCATTAGAAACTTAAGACATAAATAAATAATTGTTTAGAAGAATGTATTGCCTAAATATCTCTTTTTCTATGTCAAAATGTCCACGCAAATTGACCCAAAAATCTGTTTTGAGAAAACCCCATCAGGTAGTGGACGATTGTGCACAAGCACGATCGTGACAAAGAGGAGATAATAGGTAATGCACGATCATGCATAAGCACGATTGTAATAGAAGAGAGACGTCAGGTAGTGAAAGATCATGCACAAGAATGATCATGATAGCGATGAATCAACAGGAAGTGCATGATTGTGACAGTGAAGGTGCAATGCTTTTTGATAGTTTTAAACAATACACTTCACTCTTTTGACCATAACTTCTTCTTAGGAGCTCCGATTGACCTGAAATTTGAAGCACAAACTTCTCACACTTTGTCCTTCCTCTCCAACAAATTTTATGGTCATCTTAGTTCATTAGGAAAGGATTGATAATGATTGATTGATGTCATTACAAGGATCAAGTGTATTGAGCCATGAACCTTAATGCTTGATTGAGTGATGAACTTAAAATAAATTTCTATTATTAAGGTGTAAATTTAAGTTCAAATTAGATATTTATGAGTTTTGAAATATGAATGGTCATGAGATGAAAATAAAGGAAATAGACCTGAGATTGTCATTGAGCATACATTGTACATAATCCATATATACGTATGTGCATAAATGAATACTTATATAATTGTGCAAAGTTGTAATATGTGTAAATATGTATTGTATCATATAAAAGAGAAAATAGAGTGATAACATCCAAACATTGTCGGGATGTTGAGGTAATAGCTATCTGGAGCATCCTGTGAGAAACCTAGATGGTCTCACTTGATAAATTGTTTGTTTTAAATGTATTGAATTATTATGTGAACGTGATTGTGTTGATTCCAAACATTGAATGTTAAAGGCGTTTGATGCATGAATAATATATTGGAAGTTCTCCTTGTTTGTGAATTTGATGAAATAAGTGATACTCAACATTATTGTTGAATGTCGAACCAAGGTTCGATGATAAATATGAATGTGAAACTGAAATCAAGTGACTGAATGAAAATATGTGAATGTGATGCATTTCATTATATGAATGCATAACAACATAAAGGCTGTTGTGATTAGAGTATCTATCAAAAAGAGTTTAAATTTTAGAATGTAATAAGAGCCTCTAACCTAGTTGTTAATGTACCCAGTATCCACTAAGGGATATGAGACAATATTTGATAGAAGTCTAATATTCATAAGGGATATAGACCAGTAAAAAGGCACTCGGTCACAATAAAGTAATAATTAGAAGCGAGTCTTATGTGCATTGCATTTATAATTGATATGTATGTTATAAATGATCGAAATGAACTGTTTGATTGCTTTGAATGTGAAATATAAAATAAATGAACAAAGTGTTATATGATGCTATATAATTATTAGTGAAATAATGTAAATTACGTGATTACATGAACTGTATGTGTTATGTGTTATAACTAAGCCATTAATGATGGGTAGCTCACTGAGTTCTCAAAACTCATCGAAATTGCAAAGTTGACATTTCAGGTTCGAGAGAGGATACTAGTGACAGAGATACTCTAGAAGAAGTATAGTTTTTTGTACTTTTGGATCCAAGAAATGGCTCAAAGATCTGTCACTTGAGATTGAAGGATCTAGATAAAATTTTTGTATAATTGCTCATATATGTAGCGTGTTCTGAATACAGAGATGTAAACTCTGATTATTTTTTTGATAATGGACATATATGGATGTTATCGTAGAGCTACAATGTACATATTCGATTTTATGAAATGACAATGAGGATTTTTTTAATATTGTGATATTTGTGCATTAAGATGATGATGCCATGGTTAAGTTAGTGTCGTGATTGCTTTAGCATGCCACCATTATGGGTACGTACTCGAATATCCTTCTAAATGTCGGGTATGTGTCCTGTGAGAGTGGGGTGCTACAATTCTTGGTATCAGAGTATGGTTTGACATCCATAGGGACAGATTAAGCATATCGACATGATATATAGTGAGAAACTTGAATAGTAATTGCTATTATTATCTATTATAAGTCATCCGCCATAGGTGATCAAGTGGGATAATCAGCTGACCTAGAATCATTAAGAGCTAGTAGAGAGTCTTCTATATCTTGACTTGGGATAATGCCTATGAGAATTCCCGAGAAAAGGGAAAGGAGGTATGATAAACTGCGAAAGCAGGAGGCTGTGGACTTTTACAAAAGTACAGACCCTACAGAGACCGAGGGATGGCTAAAGAGAACTGAGAGAATTTTCAATCAGATGGATTGTGAGTCGGATAAGAAGTTCGACTATGCAATTTCCTTACTGTAAGGCCCAGCTAACCAATGGTGGAAAACTGTTCCAGGTAGTACCACTAGGACTTGTAACTTGAAGTGGGAAGACTTTTTGAAGGCCTTCAAGGAGAACTACATGCCCAAGATCTACTTGGACAGAAAGATAAAGGAATTTCTAGATCTGAAGCAGGGCAAAATTATCCGTGGCAGAATATGAGATCAAGTTCAATGAATTGATGGGGTATGCTGCTACCTAGATTCATACCGAGGAAGACAAGTGTAGGAGATTTGAAGATAGGTTGAACATGGAGATTAGGATAAGGTTGGCAATCACCAACTTGAGTAGTTTCATTGAGTTGAGAGCTGCCTCGATCAGAATTGAACAGCTATTAAGAAAGGGACAGACAGAGTATAAACATGAGTCTAGATGAAGAGACCTGGTGAATTTCAAGCTAAATCTAGCAAAAGATTCAGAAAACGCCATAGTAGATCGTCCCAATCACAGTCGAGATCGAGATAGTCTGGGTTTAGACCAAGAGGCGGCTTTGGTTATTCTGGCAAAGGTCAGGCGTCTAAAGGACATACCTATAGTAGGAAATCACCACAGATGCGTAACTGTGAACACTATGGAAAGAGACCTGGTAGTGAATGTTGGACATTATTAGGAGCTTGTTTCTGTTGTGGCTCTCTTAAGCACCGAATCAAAGATTGTCCTACCCTTGTTGGAGCTCAGTCTGGTGTGAGAGGAGGAGTAACTGAAACTATTGTCCAACAGAGCCTAGCTAGTGGGTTTGGACAGAGAGGCCATAATAGAGGCAGGATGAGTTCTGGGAGTTCTACTATTAAGACTAAGGTACAGAGCAGCTGACCGCAGTCTCAAGCCAAAGTTTATACAATGAGTAGATAGGAGGCTCAGGATTCTCCAGAAAATGTTGCAGGTGTGTTGTTTATTTTTGCTTATGAAGCTTTTGCATTGTTAGATCCTAGATTTGCGCATTCTTTTATTGCACCACATCTGACATCTAGGTTGCATTGTGATAGAGAACTGTTGAAATATAGATTAGAGGTGAGTACACCGATAGGTAGTATTATAGTAATAGGAGAAGTCTACAAGAGTTGCTTGATTCGAATCGATCAAGCAGAATTGGAGGCAAATTTGATTGTACTACAGTTAAGGGAGATAGATATTATCCTAGGCATGGATTGGCTCACTGCTTATAGGGTTATCATGAACTGCTATACTAAGGAGGTGATATTAGAATGTCCTAATCAGCCGAGAGTAGTTTTTTGAGGTATTAGTCAAGTAGTGTCAGTTAGGCTGATCTCATTCGTGATTGCTTTCAGGTTGATGCAAAAGGGATGTGAGGCTTATTTGGCCCACGTCATCGATACTCAAACTGAGTAGAATGTACAGGAAATTCTTGTTATTAGGGAATTCCTAGATGTGTTTCTTGCTGAGTTATCTGGTTTACCTCCAGATAAGGAAATAAAGTTTACGATCAACTTAGTTCTAGGTGCTACTCCTACATCTATTCCTTCATAAAGGATGACACCTATGGAACTAAAGGAATTGAAGGCTTAGTTATAGGAGTTGCTAGAAAGGGGTTTCATTAGACCCAGTGTATCCCCATGGGGAGCTCTAGCCCTATTTGTGATGAAGAGAGAAGGAACTCTGAGACTGTTCATCGATTATAGGCAACTTAATAGGGTAACAGTGAAGAACAAGTACCGGTTACCTAAAATTGATGATTTGCTTGATTAATTACAGGGATCTCAGGTGTTCACTAAGATGGACTTGAGACCTGAGTACTATTAGTTGAAGATAACAGAGGCTGATGTACCAAAAAGTGTATTCAGGAGCAAGTATGGGCATTTTGAGTTCTTAGTAATGGGGTTAACTAATGCCCTAGCTGCATTTATGGCATTGATGAATAAAGTATTTCAGCCCTAGCTGGATCATTTTGTAATTGTATTTATTGATGAGATCTTGGTATACTAAAAGAGCAGAGAAGAGCATGCTGAGCATTTGAGAGTAATCTTACAGATTATGAGGGAGAAACAAATATATGCCAAATTCAGTAAATGTGAGTTTTGACTAGATCAAGTAGTGTTTCTAGGTCACGTAGTAACTGGATAAGGCATACAAGTGGATCTAAAGAAGATAGAGCCAGTAATAAAGTGGGAGGCTCCAAGGAATATATCAAAAATTCAGTGTTTCTTAGGATTGGCCAAATATTACTGGAGGTTTGTCGAGGGGTTCTCATTGATCTCAGCCCCTCTGACTAAACTTCTAAGGAAGAATGTAGTTTTCAGATGGAATGACTATTGTCAGAAAAGCTTTGAGGAACTGAAGTAACTATTCCATCAGGAACTGAAGGATATGTAGTATAAAGTGATGCTTTGCATCAAGGATTAGGATGTGTGTTGAAGCACTATGGTAAGGTGATAACCTATGCATTGAGATAATTAAGGTCTCACGAGATAAATTATCTGGTACATGATTTAAAGCTTGTTGCAATTGTTTTTGCTCTAAGGATATGGAGACACTATCTATTTTGAGAGACATTCCAGATATATACTGATCATAAGAGCTTGAGGTATCTGTTGAGTCAGACGGTGTTAAATATGAGACAGAGGAGAAGGATAGAGTTATTGAAAGACTATAATTGCATGATTGAGTATCATCCTGGAAAAGCTAATACGGTGGCAGATGCATTGAGTAGAAAGTTGAATAACGGTGTAGCTCAGATTCAGTTGTCAACGTTACCGAGCTTCATTCAATTGAGAGCTCTAAATGTGAAGTTTAATCTAGAGCAGAATGAGGCATTAATAGCCACATTAAGACTGAGGCCGATGTTACATGATAGAATCTGAAAAGTTCAGAGTAAAGATCTTGATATGGCAAAGCTTATTGAGAAATTGAAAATGAACCGGATTTTGAGTTTGAACTAAGAGATGAGACTTTGTGGCTAAAGCAAAGGCTGTGTGTGCCTAATGTGGATGAATTGAGAAAGGATATTCTAGAGGAAGCTCATGTAGCCGCTTATGCTATGCATCTTGGTACCACCAAGATGTATAATACACTAAAACAATATTTCTGCTCGCCCATAATGAAGAAGCAAGTAGCGGAGTATGTTGCTAAGTATTTAACATACCAGCAGATTAAGGCTGAACATCAAGCTCCGGTTAGGAAGCTACATTCATTACCTATTCTGGAGTGGAAATAGGAATGAATTACCATGGAGTTCTTAATATGATTGCCAAAGGCTCTGAGGAAAAATGACGCTATATAGGTTGTGGTAGATTGACTGACTAAGTCAGTCCATTCTTACCTGTGAGAGAGAATAACTCACTAGATCGGTTGGATCAGAAAATATATAAATGAGGTAGTTAGACTATATGGGGGTTCTGGTGTCCATTGTATCCGAGAGGGATCCCAGATTTACTTTAAGATTTTGGAAGAACTTACAGTCAGCTATAGGTACAAAGTTAAACTTCAATACGACATTTCATCATCAAATAGATGGACAGAGTGAGAGGACAATCGAGATTGTTGAAGATATGCTCAGTATTGTGTATTGGAGTTTCAAGGAGCATAGGATCAATGGGATCAGTACATAGGTTTAATTGAGTTTGCATATAATAACCACAATCACAGTAGTATCAGAATGGCACCGTATGAGGCATTGTATGGTAGGAAATGTCGATCGCCTCTATATTGGGATGAAAAGGGCTTGAGAATGGTAGAAGGCCCATAACTAATTCAAGATATTGTGGATAAGGTGAAACTAATCTGAAGTCGAATTAAAGCAGCTCAAGATAGACAGAAGAGTTATGTGGACCAACACTGAAGGGATATGGAATACAGTGTAGGAGATAAAGTATTTCTGAGAGTATCGCCTTAGCGGGGAGTGTTGAGGTTCGGTAAAAAGGGCAAGCTGAGCCCTAGGTACATTAGTCCTTATGAGATCATTGAGAGGATAGGACCATTGGCATACAAGTTAGCTTCACCGAATGAGATGTCTCAGTTACATAATGTATTTCATCTAAGTATGCTTAGAAGATACCGATCTGATCTAATGCATGTGTTACCAGCTCAATAGATTGAAACGGCTAGTAACCTGAGTTATGTTGAGGAGCTGATTAAAATTGTGGTATATCAAACAAAATAGCTAAGAAATTGAGTAATTTCATTGGTGAAAGTCCTTTGGAAGAATCACTCGAGTAAGGAAGCAACTTGGGAAATGGAAAAGCACAAGAGAAGACCGTACCCCCACCTGTTCAAACAACCAGGTAAGAATTTCGAGGATGAAATTTCTTAATGGGGGAGAATTTTAACATCTCGTTATCCCATGTTAAGGGTTAGAATCCTAGAATTGTGTACAAGAGAGATTATTGAGAAGTTAGAAAGTGTATTTCATGTTCTTGCATAATATAACATACATGCACATGTTAATATTAAATATTGCACATATTAAAATAATTGTACAGGCATTCATTGACAATTTATGGGTATAATTGCTTTATAAATGTGATTATATTGAGAATTGTGGTTTATATGTATTGAAAATTGATTTGGTGATAATAATTGTTGATCTAGAAGTTTTGGTAAAATTTAGGAATTTTCTGAAATTTTGGGTGTTTTTGGCCTAAGGAAAATGTCAAGTGGCAAGACAATTGACAAATGGTAGTAGAAATAAGAGTCAAATGGCAGTGAAAATTTTTATAAATGACTTTGGGATTTATTGACGTATGACATAGACAACTGGGAGACAATTGGAGTAGAAATTGGAGACTAACGGACTAGTTAAATAAAAGATCAAGGAGAGATTATAAGAAAGTGACATATGGCATATGGCAAGTGACAAGTGACACCGCATGCCATAACCCACGAAACTCTCCAAAGTGAAAGAGTCTCTTTTCTTTAATTGGTCTTTCACTTTATTAATTACTTAATCTCTTGTTAATATCTTCTCATCTTTTTTTATCTTCTTCACCTACAATCCTTTCTTTTTACCTATTAACGTAAGCCTTGCTCTCACCCTTCTTTGCTACTATCATTTTGGTTGTCTTCTTTATTTGCTACAAGAAGACCTAACCCTACCACCTTCATGTTGATGATCGTGTGAGCCATGGAAAGCTAGAGTTCACGTGATTTTAAAGAATTGGAATTTTAGCAAGTAAGTAACATGTTAATTCTTATGAGTTGCATGAATATGAAACAAATATGGTGATTAATTGATATTAAATGATCATGAGAATAGTGGCCATTATACATGTGCATCATGGATGAAGAATGAGAATATTAATGTCTTGTTTCTTTGAGTGTATCATGAGTAATAATAAAGGGAACATGTTTTAAATTTTAGTGTGATAGTTTAGAAGTGAAATGAATGTGATAATGGAGTAAGGTACGTGTGCAGAAAATATGATAAATGTGTGTATATGATATGTTCTATTTTTGGTTTTAATGATCAATCATAGAATATGAATTGTTTGGGATTGAAATTGAGTTGAAATGGAAGTAGGATTGAATAGGAAATAGTGAGGACATAAGCTAGAAATGATAAACTAAGCAAAAGAGATGAACTAGGATGAAAATGATGATGAAGTGTGTTGGAATATGCTAGATGTAGTGTTTCCACTGAACATGCATATGTATTTTAGCCATATCTTGATCTGTAGACATCTAAATGGGATGATTTTTAATTTGGATTAAATTAGAGACATATGGATACAATGTTCATGAAGAAATCAAATTTGAATTTTGTCTTTAATGGTTTTGAAATTTGACTTGAAGTTAAGTACTAGAATTTGTTGTAGTTTAAGAACAATTGGTAGTATTTTGTGTATAACTTACAGAATACTAAAACAAATTGTATGATTAAGACCTAAAGTAACAATTGTTTAGAAGAATGTATTGCCTAAATATCTCTTATTCTATATCAAAATGGCCATCCAAATTGACCCAAAAATCTATTTTGAGAAAAGCCATAAGGTAATGCATGGTCATGCACAAATACGATCGTGACAGAGAGGAAACCTCAGAGGAATTGCATGATCATGCACAAGCACAATCATGATAGAGAGGAAACTTCAGAGGAGTTGCACGTTTGTGCACAAGCATGATCGTGACAGAGAGGAGATATCAGGTAATGCACGATCATACACAAGCATGATAGTGACCAAAGGGAGTGATCAAGTAGTGCACGACCATGACAGAGAGGAATCAACGTTTGATTGAGTGATGAACTTATAATAAATTTATATTTTTGAGGTGTAAACCTAAGTTCAATTAGACATTTATGAGTTTTGAAATATGAATGATCATGAGAAGAAAATAAAGGAAATACACCTGGGATTGTCATTGAGCATGCATTGTACATAATCCATATATACGTATGTTCATAAATGAACACTTATATATTTGTGCAAAGTTATAATGTGTGCAAATGTGTATTACATGATATAGAAGAGAAAATAGAGCGATAACATCCAGACATTGCCGGAAAGTCGAGGCAATAGCTATCTGGAGCATCCTGTGAGTATCCTAGGTGGTCTCACTTGATAAACTATTTTTTTTAAATTTTGTAATAAATTATTATGTGAATGTGGTTGTGTAGATTTCGGACATTGAATGTTCGAGGCGTTTGATGCATGAATAATATATTGGAAGTGCTCATTGTTAGTGAATTTGACGAAATAAGTGATACTCAACATTGTTGTTGAATGTTGGACCAATGTCTGATGATAAATGTGAATGTGAAATTGAAATCAAGTGACTGATTGAAAATATGTGAATGTAATGCATTTCCTTACATGAATGCATGACAACATAAAAGTTATTGTGACTGGAGTAGCCACCAAAGAGAGCTTAAAGCTCAAAATGTAATAAGAGCCTTTGGCTTACTTGTTAATGTACCCAGTATCTATTAAGGGATATGGGATAATATTTGATACAAGCTTGGTATCCACAAGAGATATGGGTCAGTAAAAAGACACTCGGTCATAACAAAGTAATAATTAGAAGTGAGTCTTATGTGCATTACATTTATAATTAATATGTATGTTATAAATGATCGAAATGAACTATTTGACTACTCTCAATGTGGAATGTTGAATAAGTGCACAAAGTGTTATGTGATGCTATATGATTATTAGTGAAATGATGTGAATTACATGATTACATGAATTGTATGTGTTATGTGTTATGAGTGAATCATTAATAATGGGTAGCTCACTGAGTTCGCAAAACTCATCAAAATTGCAATGTTGATATTTCAGGTTCAAGAGAGGATATTAGTGTTAGAGAGACTCTAGAAGAAGTATAGTTTCTTGTACTTTTGGATCGAAGAACTGGCTCAAAGGTAGGTTAGCTGTGATTGAAATATTTAGATAAATTTTTGTATAATTCCTCATATATGTAGCATGTTCTATATATAGAGATGTAAACTCTAATTAGTTTTTGATAATGTACATATATGGATATTATTGTAAAACTACAATGTATATATTCAGTTTTATAAAATGAAAATAAGGAATTGTTTTTTTAATATTGTGATATTTACGCATTAAGATGATGATGCCACGATTAAGTTAGTGTCGTGATTGCTCTAGCATGCCACCCTTATGGGGTACGTACTCGGATATTCTTCTGAATGTCGGGTATGTGTCCTGTAAGAGTGGGGTGCTACAACAATTGTCACAAATTATGACATTTTCAATGGGAACGTCCAAGTAGGGAGGAGGAAGCAAATTATGCTGAAGGTTAAGAGTAGATGTTATTAATGGCATATGCGAATACAAAGGAGGCTACTAAGGAAGAAAAATAGTTCCTTAATTCAGGGTGTAGCGATCATATGTGTGGAAAAAAGGAATGTTTTTCAAAATTTGAAAATTACACAGACTTTGTGAAGCTGGGTGACAATTTAGGAATGATTTTGCAAGGAAAAGGAAATGTAAGAGTGCAAGTCAATGGAGCAGTACAAATCATTACAGAAGGATTCTATGTTCCAGATTTGTAGAACAATTTGTTAAGCATCGGCCAACTTCAAGAAAAAGGGCTTGTGATTCTATTTCAACATGATAAATGCTTGGTGTATCATCCTGAGAGAGGTTTGATCATGGAAACAAAAAAGTCTTCCAATAGAATGTACATATTACAAGCTATATCTCTGCCTATAGGATCAACCTATTTCAACAAGTTCCTAGAAGACAAGGTGTAGCTTTGGCATTGTAGATACGGACATCTAAGCTTTGAGGGCCTGAAGATCCTACAACAAAAAAAAAGGTGAATGGTCTAGCACAATCTAAGCTTCCTTTGAAGATGTGTAGGGATTGTTTGGTCCAAAAGAAAAAGAGGGACTCATTTCCAGAAAAAACACATGGAGAGCTTCACAAATTTTGCAGTTAGTGCATGCAAATATCTGTGGACTAATTAAACCTATCTCCAATAGCCAAAATAGGTACTTTCTCACTTTCATCGATGAATTAAGTAGAAAAACATGATTTTATTTCTTAATAGAAAAATTAGAAGCTTTTACGTTTTTCAAACGCTTCACAGCCCATGTTGAGAAGGAAACAAAAGATTATATTAGAGAGTTGTGAATTGATTGAGGGGGAGAGTTTAGATCACAAGAGTTCACAAACTTTTGTGATGAAAATGGAATTAAGAGACAATTGACAGCTACCTACACCCACAATTGAACAAAGTTGTAGAAAGGAAGAACAAAACCATTATGAATATGGTTCGACGTATGCTTTTAGAAAAGAAAATTCTAAAACCTTTCTAGCCTAAAGCAGTTAATTGGATGGTGCATGTATTGAATCGAAGCCTGACTGTAGCAGTGAAAAATATGACTCCTGAAGAAGCTTGGAGTGGAATCAAACCTTCATTTAAGTATTTTAGTGTTTTTGGTTGTCTTTCTCATTTTCTTGTTCCTGATAAAAAAAGAACTAAACTTGATGATAAAAGCTTGAGTTGTGTCTTATTAGGAGTCATTAAGGAATCAAATGCCTATAATCTTTATGATCCAATCTCACAAAAGGATCATAATCAGTAGAGATGTTATTTTCGAAAAAGAAAAGTGCTCAGATTGGGATAAGAAATATGAAATGGCAATTGTATGTGATCTGGAAATAGGTGATCTTGAGGAAGAAACCGAGGTAATAGCTAAAAATGAACAAAATGTTGAATCAAATTATAAAGGTGAAATCGATGAAAGTGGATCACCAGATGTTCATGAAAGGATTCGACAACTACCAATATGGATGATGGACTACAAAATTGGAGAGGGTCTCTCTGAAAAAGATGATGTTGCCCACTTTGCCATGTTTGCACCAACTAATCTTGTTCACTTTGAAGATGCTGTGAAGAACGAAAATGGAGAAAAGCTGTGGGCTGGAAATAGAAACAATAGAATGGAATGACACGTGGGAGTTGACAGAGCTGCCTAAAGGAGCAAAGAAGGTTGATATGAAATGGGTTTATAAGACTAAATTCAATGAAAAAGGTAAGGTGGATAAATACAAGGCTAGGCTTGTAGTGAAAGGATATGCTCAACAATATGGGATAGATTACATGGAATTTTTTGCTCTAGTTGCATGAATGAAGACAATTCGTCTGGTGATTGCACTTGTACCTTAAAAAGGATGGATTATACTTCAGCTAGATGTGAAGTCTGTGTTCTTATATGGTGAACTAGACAAAGAAGTTATTATGGAGTAGCCCTGTGGATATGTGCAGAAGGGAAATGAATATAAAGTTTACAAGTTGAAGAAGGCACTATATGGACTTAAACAAGCACCACATGCTTAGTATAGCCGAATAGAAGCTTACTTTGTGAAGAAGGTTTTAAAAAGTGTGGATATAAGCATGTGATGTTCATCAAAAAAGGAAAGGAAGGCAAGATATTGATTGTAAGCTTATACGTTGATGATCTCATTTTTACAGGAAATGATGAAATAATGTTGGCAAATTTCAAAAAGTCCATGAAGCTTAAGTTTGACATGATAGATCTGGAACAAATGAGATTTTTTCTTAGTCTTGAGGACTCACAAAAAACATATGAGATTTTTATTAGTCAAAAGAAGTATGATTTTGTTGTACTATAAAGGTTTGGAATGGATAAAAGTAATCTTGTTCACAATTTGATTGCTCCTAGTGTTATGCTCACTAAGAATGAAGGAGGAGTCAAAGTGGATAAGACGTACTACAAACAAATTATAGGGGATCTTATTTATTTAACAACTAATCAACCAGAGATTATGTTCGTGGTAAGTCTTATTGGTAGGTTTATGGAAAATCCTATAGAGCTTCATTTGTAGGTGGCAAAAGAGTGCTAAGATATTTAAAGGGAAAAAGTGAGTTTGGGATTTTCTATAGAAAGGGAGGAGATAATGAACTTATCACTTATACTAATAGTGACTATGTTAGAGATATGGAAGATAGAAAGAAAAAAAACTTTAGGATATGTGTTTTTATTCAATTCAGGGGTGATATCTTAGTCATCAAAAAGTTTATCTACTATAGAAACAGAGTTTATTACTGCAGCTTCATGTACATGTCAAGCTATATGGTTAAAAAGGGTTTTGGGCAAGCTGATTACAAATCAAAGCAAGATAATTAATATTCTCTGTGATAGTATTTTTGCAATCAAGCTATCGAAAAATCTAGTAATGCATGGTCGCAGTAAACACATAGATGTGCGATTTCATTTTCTTCGTGATCTCACATAGGCTGGTATTAGACCTCTAAGTCCAGAATGCGGGATCGTGCGAGTGTTGACAAGCCTTAGCCAATGCTTGGCACGTAAGTTGGCATGAGGAAGGCGTGTTGACGAGGGGATAAGGTAAAGTCTTGCCAGTTGGCGAGCAAAATACGAAGAACTTTAAAGTAGGTGACGGACGTGGGAAGCATCAGCTAAGATCTCGAGAGTAGGTGAGATTCGATACGTGTGGGCATGCGTATCGAAGCATTGGTGGAAATCTTCGATGAGACATAAGAGTTGGATGTGAGGCCATGCGAAGTTGGCAGACTAAGTCATGCGAGACCTGAGGGTGTGCGAGAAGGCGCAAAGGCATGTAAGACCCTGCGAGGATGCACAAAGGCATACGAGTACTTGACTTCGGCAAGGCAGGACGAAGGTATGGACTTATACTTAGTCATGGAGTGACGAGACTGCACCATGAGTGAGCTAGATCATGGAAGATGGACTTATCTATGGATGTGCATTGATGGACCTATGTGTGGATAGGGTGTGGTGAAAACACTAAGGCCAACATGGACTAGTGGGATTAGACTTGGTGCGAGCTTTGGTAGAGTCTCGGACCTTGTGGAGATTGACTCAACCCAGGCTAGGACTTGACGGACAAAGGACTTAGCCACACTCAGATGGATGGACCACGACTAATAGACTTGTTGTGGGAAGCATTGGATCAGGCCAGTATGCTGGTGGGCTTCGGCGAGATCACATTGCATCGTCAACAGAAAGAGATCACGAGGAGATCTTGGATGATGCGGCGATGACTGAGAGTTATAGTTACAGTAAAACTCAACATTTGAAGATAGTGGAGATATTCACGGATAAGGATGTTAGTGTTCTAGATAGTGTTCTAGATAAATGTAAACTTTAACTTTATGTTATCTTGTTAGATTCCATCTTATTAGTTAGAGTCCTATTTGGATGGGGTGTCATCTAGTTGGTTCATGAGATCTTATTTGATAGAGATAGACGTGATCTTAGGTAGTTCAGATTTAGTGAAAATCTGTGGCTCTAAGCTAGGATGCCTATATATAGCTCATTTGAGCTTTGCTCTTCTCATTTATTAAGAGGGAGTGAGTTTTCAGAGAGAGCATTCTTTGTATTCTTTTGAGGGAAAGTATATAAAGTTGGTCTTTTGACCGTATCTTTATATTTTTCCTTGTTGCCTATATTTTTGTTGCTTCCGTATTGTTTCTTCGAGTGTGTGCGACGTAAACACTTCGAGGGTTGGGAAAGGCTGAGTCTCACTTTAACAGATCTAAGTGAGATTGTCGTATAAAGGATGTGAGTGAAAAACTTCGAGTGAAAGTTTAAGTCTCCAAGGTGACCTTTCTAAAAATTGGTATCAGAGCCAAAATTCAAAATGATTGTAGACAACTTGAAAAAACGGGTGTCTAAGTTGGAGGCACTCATTGGACCTATTCCTCAAGGGGAGGAAGAAGTCACATCTCACACTACTCGTTTCGAGATGTTGGAGACGCGGATCCAATAGTTGTGACAATAAATGGTGGATGTGTTGAAGTCACAAGAGGAGGCCTAATTTGAGATTACTGTGTTGAGGCGTGAAGTTGCAACGATAGATGTCGAGCGAGGAGAAGGATCAACACCAAAACTTTCTTCTGTAAAGGTCAGTGAATCGAGGGTGTTTAAAGGCATGCGAGACGCTAAGGTGTTGGAGAACTTTTTGTGGGATATAAAGCAATAATTTGTGGCTACTAGGGTATCCGATGTTGAAAAGGTCAATGTGACGGTCATATACTTGGATGGAGATGCCAAGCTCTGGTGGGGGACAAGGACCTCTGTGGGGATTAGCGCGGGTAGAACTCCCGTAAATACATGGGAGCTCATGAAGAAGGAGTTGAAGGATCAATTTCTTCCCATGAATACTTCATGGCTTGCGAGGGTGGCCTTGAAGAACCTGAAGTAGGACGGATCGGGAAGGGAATATGTGAAATCTTTTAGTTCTCTCTTACTTGATATTGAAAACAAATCAGACAAGGAAAAGCTCTTCAACTTTTTGTCCGGGTTACAACCGTGGGCACAAATAGAGTTACGGAGACAAAATGTGAAGGATGTTATTGGTGCAATCGTGGCTGCTGATGCCTTGGTGGATTTTCAAGCGATGAAAGAAACTAAGGTAAACACCTCTCATTCTACGAAGGGTAAAGACCATGCTCAATAAGTGAATATCGAGGGGTAAAAAAACAAGAATTCCAAGAAGGGAGACTTCAACGGGAAAAGTAAGCAAGATGGTGGTTTCGAAAGTGGGGAGACCTCCTCCAAGAAGGGCAAGAATGCTTGTTATCTGTGCGGTGGATCACATTATGTAAGAGAATGGACAAGGAAAAAGAAGCTAAACACCTTGATAGATGAGGAAGAGGGAGAATCTTCGGAGGATGCAGCGCTAAATTTGATTGTCTTGTTGAATGCATTTAGTAAAGAGCCTAATCATTATGATGAACTGATGTATGTGAACATTTAGGTTAATGGGATAGAGGTGACCGCGATGGTGGATACGTGTGCGTCACATTCCATGGTTGCGGAAAAGATGGTGCGCAAATTGGGGCTTAGAGTGTCCAAGACCCCGATAAAGTTAAAAGCCATGGTGGTCAAGGAATAAGCAGTGATGGGAGTTTCTTACAATGTCCCGATAAGCATAGGGAGTTGGCATGCCAAGATGAATTGCATGGTTGTACCACTTGAGGATTTTGAGATGATATTGGGGATCGACTTCCTTAAGGCAGAAAAGACGGTGTTGTATCCAAGTTTAGGAGGTATAAGGGATATGCTTGATGAAAAATATTTCTTTGTTAAATGTTGTTGATTCATTGGTAGGACGAAAGAGACTACAACACCGGTAGTGTAGCATCCCACTTTCGCAAGACCCGAACCCGACATCGACGGTGATATCCGAGTCCGTGCCCGCTAAAGTAACATGCTAGAACAGTCAGTCATTCGCAAACCGGTATAACTTTTTTTTGAAACACTAACATTGCGGAAATCCATTTCCAATATGGGCCATATAATTTAACAGTCGCAATAGAAAACTTATTTTCAAAGCAGTATCATCGATACAATTCCAATAGTCAATTTAGGCCCATTATATTTTCAATTTAAAAAACAATCAGCTTTGGGCCATTGGGGCCCATTTCAATACACAAAACACATGCAATCACTTCCAATTGGCACAAATCAAAATAAACAGCCATATCCACAATTTAAACAATCCCATTACCAAAATTCCCATATTTTGTCACTTAATACATACTGAAACATTCAATTATACACTGTGCAAAATTCAATGAATACACTTTAGACAAAAATAAGAAATATCCTAATGCAGACGCGAACTGATCCCGACCTCTAACTTTCCTCTGTGTGCAATTTTGTAAATCTACTCCCGTTACTTAACGGGGTAATCTTCTGAATCCTGAAAAATAGATGCAAATTTTGGGTGAGTTTTGCGAACTCAGTGAGTGACCATCATCGATGG
>JAOTAZ010000220.1:15583973-15595745 GCA_025629785.1 Erythroxylum oxycarpum | reverse complement strand
CTGAAATTTAATCAACGTTGAATTTAGAAATAAATCATAAGGGTTAGTACATAATTCCTAAGTTGAAACAAACATCCTAGAATAAGGAAATTTAAAGGTCCATAACTGAATTAATTATAAAAGCAAAATTAAACTATAAACATCAACATGAAGGATGAAATAGAAAATGGAAAAAAGAAAGAAAAGGAACTCCAATTTTGTCTTGAATCTTGATCTCTCAATTTCCAAATTAATCTTCACGGATCCTTATTCTCTTCCTTTCCTTCTCGATCTTCTTCTTTCTTCCCTGATAAAATCCCAGTTGCCCTCTTTCTTCTTTCTTTCCTCTATTTAAAACTTTGAAATCGTCAAAAGTAATCGCCTTACATAGGCTGTGTAAAATCACACGGCCTGCCCGTGTAACCTTTGACTGAATTTGTGCACATCCTGCTTCAAATTGCATGGGCTGTGTAAAATCACACAACCTGCCCATGTAACCTTCGGGTGAATTTGTGCGCATCAGGCTTCAACTTACACAGCCCGTGTAATTTCACACAGTTAGACCGTGTGATTTTACAAACCTGCAAAAATCAAAGAAGTACCCAGAGTAGTACAATTTCACCAAAAACTAAAGAAATTCCACAACAATTAATGTAAAAACAATGACAAAATAGATCTAAAAAGTAACAAAAACAACAAATTATCAGGAACCACAATCTTCCTAATAATGAAACAAGCTTCCCCAAATTTATTATCTATAATAATAGCATAAATAACTTTTCCTTTCATAAACTTAATAGTAGCAGAACACACAATCTCAACCTCTTCTTCTTAATTTCTTAACCAATACAAAAATATAAGATAATTATATGCAAATATTGTGATTTTAGATATGTGAAGAAGGATTAGAAATATGATTCATATGATCAATATATTTTAAAATGATATTTATAAAATAAGCAGCACATGAAGACTAATAAATATGTTCATATTTTGATTGTAACAAGTACCTAACTGATGCATAATTAGTTGCATTATTTGTAACGAAGTACATAATATTTTTTGGTTCAATCCACTTAATAATTTCATAATATGATTCAAATAGTGTTAATAATGTTTACCATATCAGAAGCCTCTATAGACTTGATAAAATTGTTCTAGCATTATAATAAATCAAAAAATTAATCAAGGTTCTTTATCTTTGATTAGTCTACCCATCTTTCATAATAGTGCATCTTATTATACTTATTTAAACTTATATGTATCCATAATTAACTGACATTCTTTTTTAAAATCTTAAACTAAAGGTACTCAAATTTTATACTAAGAAGGTGCCTTAAATCTTGGACCTATCATTGTTATAACATCTATTTCTTCTTAAAATAAGGCAAATTAAAAGCATTTAAAGAAATACATTAATAATAAAACCATCTAACCTAGGCTCTTTTACATTACAAAACAACATCCTTAATACCAGTAAGATGTTTTTTTTTCTTCATTACATTGATTCCCCTTTAAACATTCTATCATAGAACATGTAATTATATTAAATATTTTCAAAGATTTTTTATAAGAAGAAAAATAATTTTATATTGGATCAACCTTATCATGAGTAGAATATGTTAAGTTCATCAAATCTTTTTATAATGATTTCATATTTTTCATTATAATTTTAACCTATAAATATGATAAAATAATTTACAATATGATTATCGAAATAGTCAAATATTCTTTTATAATAAAAGTTTTCATTCTTCAAAGCTCAATGGTTGTTGTTGGTCAGCTTTAGAAAATGGTTTTTCAAGTGGGATATATACCATTGATTAAAGTTTTAGTACTTATGATCCTAGACTAAAGTGTTAAATGGATATAACTAAAAAATAATAATAATATTAATAAAATTAATATCTGACATTAAAAAAAACTATGTACACTTGACATCCTTGTGAAATTTATAGTAGCTGACATGACTTATCAAGTTAGAAGGATGAAATAAGTGCACCAAAAGCGAGTTAACAAGAAAAAGGATCTTCCCTCTTATTTTTCTATCTTGGGGTCTTGGTTCAATTCATTCCTTTCTCGCCCCATCTTACTTTGCTAATAATTGATTTCGTATAGCAAAAAATGTCAGAGGGCATAGAGAACCTTAATAGGGATTTCTTTAAGGAGAAGAAGCTCCAATTCAATTCAAGTTAGAGAGTGAGTCAAGATAGTCAGCCACTGAGCTAATTCTGCTGCGTCGATTCCAACTCATTCAAAAAGCCCACACCTATCGTTTAGCAATTGAAGAGAAAGTTGTTTAGGAATCAGTTGTTGTCTCCCAGTGAGAACGGTCTTACATTTTTTTCTTTGTTAGTTAGGTGTAAAAAATTTGTTTCCAGATGAACCACGTAGCAACACAAAACTGGGGCTTACTACTGGTTCTTTGCTCAAACTCAATCCAAGTCATTTTCCGTTAAACCCTAAACCCCATGCTCCCCAGAAACCCTAAATTGTCAAATTATCTAGTCACAATCTCGCAAAATCCGTTCTTTTTTCTCTTACACAATGAACCGAGATGCTCTCCGTACACTTCTGTCCAGAAACAGAACTATGTGAACGTCTACATGAAATGGAAGAAAGACTCCTATTATGACTCCATAGAGCACATACACAGGTCTACAGAACTCAAAAAGATCGTATCTTTTAAAAATGTTATAGCCGGAGAACCAGATGGTTGCATTCCAATCTCTTTTGTTTCAAAAAGGGGATCGGAGTTCGACCTTAAGATTAAGGTTGCTAGATTTTTGAGGCTGTACCCATCAATCTTTGAGGAGTTTACTGGTCCCCAATACAATTTGCCTTGGTTCAGACTGACCCACGAAGCTGCTGATATCGATAGCGAGGAGAGAAAAATATTCGAGGAATGCAAAGAGGATTTGAAGGAAAGATTGAAGAAGTTTATATTAATGAGTAAAGGAAAAGTCTTGCCTTTGAAGATCATACAAGAGATGCTATGGTATCTGGGTTTGCCTGATGATTTTCTGCAACACCCAGATAAGAATTTCGATGAATCATTAAGATTAGTGGAGCTGGAGAGTGGTTTAAAAGGTTTAACTGTGGAGATTAACGAAAGGTGCTTGTCAGTGTTGCAGAGAAATGCAATGAAACAAGGGGTATATTCTGGAGAAGCGACAGAGGCAATTACATTTCCACTGTTTCCATCAAAAGGTGTGAGATTGAAAAGGAAGATTGGTGATTGGCTAAAGGACTTTCAAAAGGTTCCATACGTATCACCATATGAGGATTATTCATGTTTGGATCCTACCAGCGATGTTGCAGAGAAAAGGGTAGTGGGATTTCTTCATGAGCTACTTTGTTTGTTTGTTGAGCATTCTGCGGAAAGAAAGAAACTTTTATGCCTGAAGAAGTACTTTGGGTTGCCTCAGAAAGTTCACAAGGCTTTTGAAAGGCATCCGCATATGTTTTATTTGTCATACAGGAACAAAACTCGCACAGCTATACTTAAGGAGGCCTATTGCGATGAAGCGGCTGTGGAGAGACATCCCATGCTGGAGGTCAGGAAGAGGTATATTGATTTGATAAAAGCTTCTGAAAAAATTCGCAGAAGTGGAGGGGTCAACTGTTCATAGGTCGGCGCAAGATTTGGATTTTAATTGTATTATTGAGCAAAGAAGACTTAATGCTAAATGCTGATATACAAGTGGGCGTGTTAGAAGGGCTTAGAACAGAAGATAAATTTAGGTACTCACTCTTATCAAGGATGTTCTCATGAAAGCCTACACAAATTCATCAGCATTTGAGTATGTAAGCAATCAAGTTTACGAGGCTGTTACGTTTCTTCTTTCTTAAATTTGCACGAAATTGTATTGAATGCAATAAATCGTATAATAAAGAAAGAAACTTGGATGGAATAAGTTTTGGTAAATTGAGGATATAATTAAGTTTGGGTATGCTAATTTTTCAAAGTTACCCTTTTTCCAGGCCTCATCTGAAACCAACCTAGTTCTCACAAATCAACCACAAACCATTGCAGTTGGCCCATATGAATATCTCAGGAGTCCTTGTTCCGTAACTTTTAAGGATATTTTAACTATTAATAAATAATTTAAAGATAAAACAACGACACATATATAGATAGATTTATTATTATGGATAGTTGTAAAGAACATAGAGCTCTTTTAGCCTACTCCATGTACTCTTTTTTGGTGCTATATGCAACAAAAGAGAAGAAGAGAGTATTGGGCAATGCCAAAACTATAGAGAATAGCAAAACAGGCTTCCCAAATCTTTGACCTTTCACTGTTGGTTTGTTATACAGTCCGTAAACACTATAAATGTGTATTTTGTACCTAAGCAAGTGACAAGTAATTTGAAATGATTGAACTAATGTCAATAAAAGTATACCTTGCCTTGCCAAGAATGTCCCGTTAGTTCTGTCAAATGATGCTAAAACTAAACCGTTTGAAACGCCTGGTCTGAGCTCCTTTTCTTTCACACAGAGGACGGGGGCAGAGATTTTTACAACCAGATCAGATCTATACATGATGTACAAGAACAGATTGCGCAACGAAATTCCGCTACTTTTAGCAAAAGAAAGTGCTACTCTGATTTATTAGGTGCCGCCAGACTCCAGAAATGGAATTTGCATGTAAAAATACATGAAGGTTTGGTGGGGGTCACAAGAATCACATGCAACTATCGTCTTTGCTGTAAATTAACTTGCATCCCGATTTCTTTGTTCAAATGACATCCAAATGGAACAAGATGCAACTTTTTCCCATTTTCTTAACATTACTTTTATTTCTTCTTTACATACTATAGACAATTTTCTAGTATTTCCTGAAAGACTAAATAAGCCAATACAAACTGTCTCTATGACCCACCTACACTAGCCTTTCCCATGGAGTCTATTGAATTACATAAGATCGTATTTACACATATCAGAGATGAAATCATCTTATTCAGTAGGCCCGTTAATTTCATGTTTATTTACATCTAAGATCTCTAGAAAATAATTAACTGAGTCGATAGCTGATGAAAACCATCCTCTACGAATTAACACAGGAAAAAGAGAGATACTCAGCATTTCCTGATTAAAATGTAATCTACGATCAGAATGATGATAATCCTATGCGCATTTCTGCAAATCAAAGAAGATTGATGAGCAAATCAACTATAAATACTCTAGGAAAGACAAGCAGCAAGAAATATCTACTATAAAATTAATTCTTTGTGCACAAGCAAGGATCTCTAACCTCCAGTAACGATGAGCTTCTCTACACGCGAAACAATATGTTTACTGTAAGTGAACCTCTTTAGTGAATTCAAATGAACCTTGATACGAGAAAGAATTATCTCAAGATTCTGGTCATCACAGGTTTCAATAACCTTTTGCACAACGTAATTTCCAAAAGGATCTTTCATCATGGCCTGCAGTTTCAAGTTTAAAAGGAACAAGTTAATTCGTCAAGTTTCAAACTCACAAGAAAAAAGCACCAAAGGTGAAATTGTTCCCATTAATCAGAACACAGAATAGTTCAAAAACCGTGCTGACGTCTATGTTTCAAACTCAATTATCTATTTAATTATAATGCACAGGATTCCTGGACAATATATGATGAAACATATGCATTAACTAAGCTGTTGACCTTATGGCTAGTTGTTTGAACGAGGTTGAATTTTTAAGTGGTGGAAGAACAGTTTGAGTTTATGGTTAATGGAAGAAGTGATGAAAAAATTTCGGAAGTCAGAAATTACAGATTGTACTATCTCGTATTATTGATTGAATATAGATTCACTGCTGTACTCTATTTTTGTTGGGTTACTGCACAGTAGAGCAAGGCCAATTAAGTGTCCTGATTTCTTTTTCTTATGCATTTTAAATGTATACTAAGAATCTATACTCAACATGGTGGCCCCAACCTGCAAGGGCTCATTTTCATCAGTGGAACCAAGCATCTCGTTCACCAGGAGTTGACGCTCCTCAGCACTACAAAAAGTCAAGCACTTCTCAACAACGTTGGAAGCAAATTTCTGCTGACTCATATTTACTATTTGTCCTGCAAGCTTTCTAATAATAGCAGACCGCTGATTTTGGTTACCATGCTCCAGAACATGCTATCAAGCAAAAGAGAGAAGGTCAGTCTCATGTGCATGTACAGGGTAGAACAAGTATGGTTGGACATGAGCATTAAAAAAAGCAAAGAGCAACGTAAGAAAAATCATGCCCACATTATTTTGAGATAAACTCAATATGCCAAAACCAATCAACTGTAAAAAGGACTTCTGTCCATTCACGTCAATATTAGGACAAGAAAAAAAGAGTCCTACCTGAATAACATAATTACCGTACTGGTCTTGTGCCAGAGCACAAACAGATTGCATAATTTCATCCATAATAATTTGCTGGGTCTTTAAATTTTTACAATGTTCTAGGACCCTCTGTGTCAGAAGAAACAATAAATAACTAAATAAATTTTTTTAAATAAATAAATAAATAAATAATTGATAAACCTGAAACAGTAAATCTGCACAAAACCCAGAGATTCCTAACCTGAATGACACGACAGCCATAAGGATGGGTGGAAAGTGTCACAACTTGTTCATAAAAGGATGAGATGATAAACTGAATTCGATCTTCAGGGACACACTCTATACATTTCTGAATAACATGATTACCATTCTGATCACGAACACATTTCATAATAGAACCATCAAGCTCTTCCACAATTTGAGTTTGGTGATTTACATCAATCACCTCCAATGCCTATGGTTAAAAATAAAATCACCGAAAACAGGTTCAGATTCAAAACATTAAAGCAGTTAACAAGTTCAGAAGACATTAGGTGAAACCAAAACCAAAAGAGCTAGCACTACAAGTGGAATGACTGTTTTCTTATTGCACTTGCATCGACTGATTTCAAGGACATAGCACCTGTCTTATATGTAACGTATCAAAGGTAACTTTTTTTTACTTAATACAACAGAGCAGCATATTTTGTATTCAATCACGTGAAATCAACCCTCAACAAATTGTGATCAGATGCAAGCACAGGTGTACATAAAATTATGATTAAGAGGCTCTAGAAGGAACCTTTTGGATTACTCTGCACCCATACATTTGAAGGCTGAGTGGCAAGACATGACCAGTAAGTTGGCTGGCTAACTCCAATCTTTGATATTCTGTACTATGCTCAAAAAACTGCACATTCAAGAACATGAATGTAACTATGAGATAAATGATAGCTACTTGGCTGCTATATTTCCAATTAAGAAGAACATGCCTTCTGTATGACATAATTTCCAAACACATCAGTCATCAAGACATGGGCATGAAGAATAATCTCTGGGAATATCTTGTCCTTTTCTTCAACCGTGGCAAGTTCTAATTTCTGTTGAATAAAGCGACTACCATACTGGTCCATGCTGCATTTTCAATATCATGAAAGAAAATATGTTAAACTTAGTACATAAATGCCTCAGGAGTGAAATAAAAGTTAAATCAAGTGATGGCATTACCTGAATTTAGCTACATGGTTAACAATGTCTGAGAGTTCAAAGGACCTTGTCTTGTTGGTCTTAAACTCATCTAATAAAGAGGACACATATTTCTTTTCCACATTGATGCGAGTATCAGAGTTCAATGAACCAGTGGATAGTGCCTTTGAGTTTCTCATCGTGGAATTAAATCGTGCAATTTGCTCATTCTGAAAACTTCCAGATCTGGCAGAAGGATGTGCTAAACTTGCCACAGAGTTTCCTGGATATGACATTTGGAGATCATAGGATGGATTCTTATAGTAACCTTGATTCAAACTGCCAGAGTCAAAAAATGGTCCCTCAAATTGTTGCTTCTTTTGAGCAAGTAATGACTCGAGATATGCGTTCTGAATCCCCTCTATACCGCTACTTGAGATGCCTAAGTAATTTCTAATCTGAGGATCACTTGAAGTACTCTCGTTGCAAGTTGCATTATCAGAAGTCCTTTGCAAATATTGACAATAGTGTGGCTCCATATCTGAAGAATGAATGCCACTATCAACTTGATTTCCAAGTCTATTCAAAGATTTTCCGACTCCAGCACCACCTAAAGTAGAACCAGAAGCAAAAACAGAAGTTCAGAACAGTGTGCAGACAAGTTTTAGAAGTTCAATAAAACTATCGATATAACCTGAATCAAGATCCCTCTTGATTACTGTGTCCAGCTTTTGATTGACAGAATAGGCACTATGCATATACCCACCGAACTCCTTACTTGAGATGTTTGTATTTTGTTGATGGGCATTTGCTCCTTCCGAACTTTCAAAGCCTAAAGAATTCATTTTTGAGTGAAGATTGACCGAGGATAATGTTCTTCTTGGGATAAGAATTTCCCGATCAGAACCTAATCTAGAAGAAATAAGGTTTTGAATGGCCCTGTTTCTCCTTGATACATCAGTGGAGTTGGTGGAAGATGAAAAACATTGAGCATTCGACTGGCCAATGAGTTGCTGTGGAAGACTTTGGTTATGACCATTGGGAATGTTAAAAAGATAATCTGGCTGATTATTTATATCTGGTTGAACCTGACCTTGGATATGACTATACTCATCGGCATGCCTGACATTTGTGAGGCTTAAAGTAGACAATGTACCAGCAATTTCATCAAGCCCAGCCAAGCCAGAGGAAAGAGTGTCTTGGACAGTTGTGCCAACTACACTCCTATTCCCAATGAAGCCATTTCTGCTTCCCACAGGAGGAAGACCAGAGTTAGACAACCTTGCAACTAGCAACTGTTCTGATGCTCTGCTTCTTGACAGTGGTGAACCCTGAGCATATGCCAAAGAATGAGAAACAGTAGAACCTTGAACTCCCACCAAGCCAGAAGAAGCTGCTCTGGAGTGCAAGCTCTCCACTGATCCCCCCTCATGTATGCCAACAAGACAGGGATCAGACGTATCCATGATATTACCAAAGGAATTATGACTTGCTGCCCGTGAGAAGTGAGCTGATATTGGAACAGGAGGTTCAATTCCATCCTACAAGAAATCAAATACTCCACTTAATACTGACACTTTCAAGAATTGACTCTTAAGGATTAGTGGTAAACTGTATTCTCAGACATCAGAACAATAAAAAAGCTACAATATTAACATGAAAAACCACCTGCACAATGACAATATATAAACCCTATGGTATTTCTACAAAGATATAACCAAATGTCAAAAAAAAGAAAAACCTTTTGGAGATTTTCTGATAATTAGAGCAGACCCTAAATGGGAGATAGCTAATTACAAGAAGTGTCAACTAACTTGGTTCATATTTTTCAAGAAAGGTTTGCAAGTGTGATCATATTAGAGCTCACCAAGAAGTATGCATATTATAATCCCGTGGAAAGATGTCAACAACTTTTTTAACACAAGATCACTTCCTAAAGGTGTTTCTGCAAAAAATTCTGTGTCATCCAATAAAGGAGAAAAACTAAAGATGGAAAGAGACAGAGAGATGCAACCGTACACCCCCAAAGATTAGCATCTAATCACTTACACTTCATGCAGATGGTCCCAATATACTTGGGAAGGTGAATAATGGTTTTCTTGAATTAAAAGAAATAGCAAGTCAATTAAGCAAGTCTTATCGTGGACTCATAAGTTCACCGAAATGATACACTTCCCTAACTAGAACAACTAGTAAAAGTTTGCCTTCCAAATGAAAGCAAAGAAGCTAACTGTTTCACATTCTCATAACCAAAAAAATATATTTCATCCATGGAATCCTTATCAATGAATTAACAAACATTTTATGCACAATATAGAAGAACTTCCTGGTAATTCAATAAGGTGATGCAATTGTTAACATGCCAAAATATGCAAAAGATGATGATGCCCGTGATCCTAGGGTCAACAATCACCTTGAAAATAATTCCCGTAACGTTCAGACAAAAGAAGAATATGAATTAACATCTCCAGCCATTAAAATGCAAGAAGTTATCTGAGCACAATAATGGCTAGGTGGACTACCTGGAGAATGTCAGCAAAACTCTTCCTCCTTGGACCAGGCCCAGTACCCTGCAATCCAATTACGCAATCTGAACCTCTATCCAGCCACTCAGGAGACCTACCAGAGAGATTGCTTCTGTTGGGATTCCTCACTTCCATTAAATCATTCTCCATATTCTGAACAGAACATCCTGGCTCTATTGTGAACAATGATGAATTTTGACGATTATCAACTAACTTATTTCTGAAATCTCCTATACTGCCAACCGATGACCCAACACCCTGAAACTTCTGCGCAGCACGCCAATCCTCCTTTGATATCAAAGGTGGAGGTAGCCTCGGGTTTGTGTTATCGTGCGAATAATAATAGGAAAGATACGCTGGATGCAACCGAATCTCATCCTCCGTCAAACCTAGATTACTAACTCTTTCGCTAATGTTGTTATTATTAATGAAACTGCAGTTCCTGAAAAGACTACCCACAGCACTTAATGATCCTTCAACCGTGGGTGGAGCACTACCGCTCCTATAATTATTAAGATTCCTGTCTTGACCCAATATGCGCTGACTTCTTCGTGCTTGCAGAATCAATTCCAGATCATTTTGCAAACTTTCCTCCAAACTAGCACTGCTCCCTTGCAGATGATCAACTAGGGCTGACATCATGCCAGGGTTGCTCCCAGTGACCATCTCCCAAAACTGTAAATCCCCCTAGAAAGGAAAACGGATACAAATGAAAAGAGCAGATACTGTCAAGAAACAGACTGAAATGAAAACGATGAAGTTAAAATGTCATTCATAAGGATGTAATTTCTCCATCATAAACACCCTAAAACAGAAGAACCAATCAAACAATCGCGATTGACTGCGCAACTCAAAATCTCTAGATTCCTAAGAGGACCATTAACCCAACATATAACAATTTACGTCCACTCACTTAGATGAAAACAACTCAAAATCTCTACATTCCTAAGAGGACCATTAACTTAACATATACCAATTTCCAAGCCACTCACTTAGATGAAAACACATACACTTGATAAAGAATACACATTTCCAAACGAATTTACAAAAACTCGAGGCAATTGATTAAAACATAGATTCTGAAGGCAGAACTAGGAAATTTTCATATCAACGGGAAGCCGAATAAAGATGGTTCAATCAGAACAAAATCAAGAATTTATTATTCTATTCCCACGCTCGAAATTGAAGGATTCGACAACGTAGGAAACTACACAGAATTCATCACTTCCATTTCAACAAATTTTGCTGCACTGGGACAAACTTATGACAATCAATCACCGAATACCTTTTAGGATACCCTCCGCATCAATTCGATCAAACTGTAAATTACCAACAAACCAATACACCCATCAGCGAATCCTTATCAAGAACGAAAAGGAAGAGGAAAAGTGGGGAATTTACGTGAAAAGATGAAAAAAAAATCATAATAGTAAGAGAGAGTTTATTTGAAAATGAAATGAAAAATCCACAGCCAAACGATGTCGTAGTGGCACCTGTGGGAAGAATAATTTAAAATAATCCGATATTTATTTTAAATGTGTACCTCTTATTTAGAAACTCGTTCAAGTTTAATTTGTTGGTTGTAGTTATTGATATGCATCATTAGCGTGGTATACAACAACAACTATAGTCTGTTAGTATCTTTGGAAAAAAAAAAGGAGTCAAGACACTCTTCATTTTTTTTATATTCTAAGGGGCCGTTTGGTTCTACTTATGTTTTTCTATTGTTGTTTTTGGTTTCTGTTTCCTGTTTTTTGTTTCTTTAAAAAAAAAAACGAAAACCTGTTTG
>JAOTAZ010000220.1:15540995-15554282 GCA_025629785.1 Erythroxylum oxycarpum | reverse complement strand
CAAGCTTTGACAAAATTAAAGCTTGAAATTGTAGAAATACAAGCAAAATTGTAGTACCCAACAATCAATTTCATAAAAAAATGTATAATTTTCAAAACTACAAATTTTCAAATATAGTAATAGAATGAAATACTTATATTTGAAACAAATATGATGCAATAACATTTGATTTCTAAAAAACTTGAATGAATCACTTAATTTATAGAAAAATTTCAAAGCAAAGATATCATAAAAATTTTTAAATTTGGGGATTATCTAAAGAGATTGTGAGTATTAAAGATCTTTATCGTAAAGGAGAAAGAAAAAAATTGAAGATAAGGTAGTCAATTACAATGGTAGATGGTGTTTTCTAAAGTAAAAAGTGATTTGTCTAAAGTCTAAAGAGGCATAAACATGAAAATTAGAAAATAAAAAAGAAAATAAAGAGAAATCTACTAAAGTATGAAGATTGTTAACCATATAACTACATTGGTCAAGTGAAGTAGTGTTGAACACTCAATTTGAACTTACTATATTGATCGAATATATAAACATGTTGTTTGACCAATGACTAGTGTGGTAAACTAGTATATGCAGACAATACATCTACAAACTCATTAAAATGATAATTTTCATAGACTAGGGGACACTAGTTGAACACTTAAAGACGTGGTCAACTAGAGGAGTGATCAAACTCCTTACAAACTCATTAGAAAGAAAAAATTTCTTCAAAAAGGAGACATTAGTTGATAAATGCATTCTAAAAATCTAGAAAACAACATAAAAACTAGAAAAATATTTAAACAGATAATTGATCAACTAAATATTGATCAATAATAAGTTGAATCATATAAGGTTCCATATCATATATAATCTCCATATAACTAAATCTAATTAATGCTCATTCAAGTTTGGAAAAATTATTACCCAATTGATGTAAATTCTAACTTAATAATCCATAAGTCTATATACTAGGGCCCATATTATATTTTTAAAATATTGTAATTCCTTATTCATAGTGTAAAACCAACATTCTTCACTAATAGTAAACTCAAGTTAACAAATAAGTACAAGATTTAATATATTTTAAAACATAGACCAATAATTACCTTTTCTTGAGCATTACCTAAGAATGATTTAAATGATGATTCTTCTTGAATTTTCAATCCATTGAAAGTATCTCATCCTTCGCTTTTCCCTCATTTGGTTCAACAATATACTCTTTTGAAAAATCTTGGTGGCTATTTTTAAAGAATAAATTCCTATATCCTACATCAACAATGTCAAGACTTTCTTCGAGGCCAGAAGGTTAGATTCATTAATAAAAAAAAGCATAAACTCTTTTGAAAAATACTACCATCTTTACTACATATTAGCTGCTCTTTAAAAAACCTATAAACAAGCCAATCAATGTGTTTTAGGTACCTAAATGAGTTTTGGTCCTTAGTTATTAGTCTCCTTCTTCTTTTTAACCTACTTCCTCAAGGGTTTGCTTGCCATCCTTTATTTAATAAAATAAAATATATCAACATGTCTATACTTATTATAAAAATGACATATCAGGTTATATAAGTAATGGTGATAACTTGGTATTCTATGTATGCATAATGAGGAATCTTCCTTTGGATATTAAAGGTATTGAATGTTTTCCTAGGATATTGAGATGAGCTACCATGGATTTATGATACCTACTATGAATGAAGGCTGGATGTATGCTTTTTTAGGCCTAAAAATGTGTGAGTAGATTTGTATGTTATCCTAGAAGTTAAACCTATTGTTCTCTTAAGAGTATTGAACCCTAAACCTAAATCATGACTCACTTATGAAAGCGTGATGCTTACTTTTAAAACTAGTCCTAGTGGTTGTGCCATGTGCATGCATATGTTTAGATGTTGGTGCTCCATAGTCATTTGTCACATTAGGCAATAATTCTTTTCTGTGCAAATATTTTCCTTTAATAAATGTAATTATAATTAACTTCATTTTCATGGTTGTATCCTATTTTATACCTATCATTTAAGTTCTTTGAAGCTCCTAGAATTTTTTTTTAGTTTTTCACTCCCTTTAGTGAATTTGGATAATGAATACTTAAAAATAAGGATCTCCTTTTTTAATGTCTTATTTTCATGCTTTAATATGTCCATTGCGTGATTATCATTAACGATAATACTTTTGGATGCTTTAATGTTATGTAATTCACTTTTCATCTTTTCATTTTCATTCATGCATGTAACCAACTATTTTTGAACTTCCTTGAGTTTAATAGATAATTTTTTCTTTTTCTTACTCATGATTTTTAAAATTTTAATTAATGGTTCATATGACAAATCACGAAAATTATCATATGAATTAGAGTTGGATGTTACCTCATTATCGTCAATAGCGATAAGCACATATGAGATATCTCTTCTTCTAAATGCTCATTTTCATATTCACTTGTGTCATTCTAAGTTGAGGCTTTAAGTGCTTTCTTCTTATCCTTCTTGTCATTCTTCTACTTCTTATAATTGCTTTTGTAATTCTCATTATATTTGAGTAGAGAATATTGTGACTTTATGTGGCCGAGTTTTTTACATATAAAGCCAATAATGTTAAGAGGATTTATATTTTAAATCACCTTTATCTTCCTTGAAATTCTTTCTCTTGGAAAAAAGCTTCTTAAATTTGCTAGTGATTAAGCTAATGTCTTCTTTATCACTTCCACTAGTTGATGTCTCTTCCTCTTTGTTTGATTCTTTCTTTGAGGCTTTAAATGCTAAGTTCTTTTTCTTAGGAAATGTTGTTTCTTCTTGTGTCTTTTTAAGGCTTAATTTGTATGTAAGAAGAGACCCAATAAGTTCCTCCAATGGTAATGTTATTAGATCCTTGACTTCTTGTATGGTCGTCACTTTAGCTTCCCATTACTTTGGGAGTGACCTAAGCAACTTTTTTATTATTTCAAAATTAGCATAAGTCTTTCTAAAAACTTTGAGAGCATTAATAATATCAATAAATCTAGTGTGCATGCTAAGTATACTTTCATTAGCTTCATTTAAAAAATTTATATTGATGTGTTAGCATGCTGACTTTTCTAACCTTTAAAGTATGTCACATTTCATAAGCGTTTCACAGGTGTAGAATTTATTAAATTCATTTCTTCCTAAAGTACAAAATATGATGTGAACGATCCTACTATTTAAGAAGATTAATCTCTTATCTTGATAATAGCATTTTTCCTTTAATTTAGGCACCTTTCTGTTATCTATAATTTTTGTAGGAATAAAGGAACCATTTGAAACTATTTCTTGTAGGTTAAGACTTTCAATTATTAAGACAAATCTCATCCTAGTCCAATAGAGGTAATCATTACCACCAAAAAAAAGTACTCCACTAATACTTTATCCCTCTTGGTTGAATAATGATGACAATGCTCATAAATATACCATTGTGATCTTTATTATATGATTTCATTTGAAATGCTAACTTAATAGACTCACTCTGATATCATTTGCTATCACTCAATAATAACCAGCTGCAAAGCACTAATCAACCAGTATAACATATTGGTCAACTAATATGCATTGAATGCATAGATTCACTAGTCGTTGAGACAATGATTGTCCAATACATCAACCAGTGTTACAAAAAGCTCTCGATACATCAAATATAATAACTTTAACCTATATTAGTTAACTATTAACCTATATAGGTGGACCAATTCCCTCAAAAATATGATTTTAATAACTTTTAATACTTAAACTGAATTTGTTTAATACAATTACAATTTAAATACTTCTAAAATGTTTTCTAAAGATTGTTTGAAAGATCGAGAGACTTTTATTAAAACTAAAAGCTTTGATGCCTCTTGATGAATGAAAAAAAACTCATACAATAAAGTGATATGAAATATTTATGCATGGTGAGACACTAAGAGTATCAAATTAATAAAGTAAGATTACAATTAACAATAAAATATTTAAAATGACCTTGATGAGCCTTGATCTTCTTTTGTTCTTAGTTTAATCTTCATTTTGACAATTGTAAACTTCATCTCTCTTTATCAACTGCATAAATTATCTTCTTGAATTTATGGCTTAATTTTGTTCTTATACTGTTTTTCATTAAAATAGTAACTCATTAGTAGTAATTTTATTTTGTTATCATTAAAACATCTATCGGAATATTTCTTAGTTCGACATTTTGTATTAAGATGATTTTTGGTAGATCTAAAGCTTAAAAAAAACTCCAAAATACAGTGCAACTATAGTGATAGACAAAACTAATAGTATTGTTTATGATGATTAGGCATGGGCATATCTAATGAAAATCTTAACATTCATATGTTGAATATGTAATTAAAATATATTAGAACTTGTTTAAACCTTATCTTGAGTAAGTTTGGATAACAATTGGTGAATTTATAATCTTTTATATCCAAAGAATTATAACAAAAAGATCATAACATCAACAAAATAGGCGGCTGTGGATACAAATATGACCTAAGTGAAGGAGAAAAGGTATCTAAGTTTTTCATCTCTATCTCGCAACTTCTCACAAAAATCTCTTTTCTTTTTTTATTTTCAAGAGGCATTCGTGATGCTTTCTCTTCAATAGATGTTAACAATAGTTATGTCCATTATTAACCATCTATCTTGGTTAAAGGGAGTTGAAGCCCTTGGACCTTTGTAAATTGGGAGATAATCATGTTTTATAATGAAGTATTTTGTCTATTCATATATTAAATTATTCTTTTGTGCTTTTGTTTTTACGATTATTTTGATTGATTTTTAATCAATGCGATTAGTTTATTGATTAAAACAATAAAAGTTTAGTTCCTTTAATCTTTATAATGCCTAGGAGTTCTTAATCTGTTGCATTAGAAATTGTTAACTTCTAAGAAGAGCATCAACTACATTAAATGCAACCACAAATATTGTATTATCTTACTTCAACAGTCTTTTTTTTTATTAAAGCTATTATTTAATTAAAATTTGGATCATTTCTAAGGTTTATAAATAACATGGATTAATTGAATTACGTATTTTTTATTCGCTAATCCTGAAGAAAGGATGATATTTAATACCGTATTAAATATGTTACTAATGAAATAATTTTTTTATATCGATAATCAATAATAGTTCTAATAGTAAAAGCAACCATAAACCAAAGTTTATTTTACTAATAACTCTCTTTTTTATTACTTGTAGAATTTAATTTATTTTCTTCTTTACAACCCTCATTTTGTTAATTTACGTAACATTTGACAAACAAAAATTTCACGTAAGAATGATCCCTATTTTTTTATACTACGATTATTTTTATTGCAGGCGACATCAATACCAATCTAATGAATAAATGGAAAAGAGATAATAACGTGTAAATAATTGAACAAAATATTTGCATGATATTTACGACATCATTAGTAAAAGATCTTCAATGTTTATCATAATAAACGCTAGATGTTTTGAATATTTTTTATAATCAGCCTATGTATTTAACTAATAGTTCATTTTCACATAAGAAATTGGATAACCTTTATGAAGGACTTAAAATTCTAACAATGATAAACGCTCCAACTCATCTTGAAAGTCTTAAGATTCTAACAATGATAAACGCTCAACCTTAACTTGAAAGCCTAAGATACTGAATTAATTCCTCAGTTGAACTTCAGATGATTTAGTTCCCATTGCCCCACCTGAGGAGCCTTAGTTCCCCAGTTAACGATATTAAAAATGTCAACCGTATCTCTTCGTTTTTGTTCTGTCGTTTCTCAATGCCTTGCAGATGAGATTGCAAATTATGCAAACACAACATTGAACTTGGCATACAAAGATCAAAATTGCCTCAAAAGTGCGACGCTGGAGGAATCATTGGTGAACCAAACAATTTAAGGAGAATTCCCACGCAAACAAAACTATCAGTCGCTCAACTTCTTAATGATTTTGGACAGTGCCGAATAGGTTCCAAAGCCTGATGATACAAGTCCTACGGTAATGATCACAATACAAAACGCAACCTACAAAAACAACCCAGAAAAAAAGGGCAAAGATTTAAAAAGAAAAAAGAAAAGAGAGATGACAAATGGAAAAGGAAGGGCTAGGGTATACCTGAAAGCGGCTGACTTTGTCCCTCAATATGCTCAAGAAGCAAGCACATGGAAATATCAAGGTCTGCAGTAGATGTTACTAATTAATAGTTATACTTATGCAGGTATTTTCAGACTACTGTTCATGATTAAAATGGTACCAGAAAACTTACCACAAGCATTGTCAGTAGAGATCCAATTAGTGACAACACCAGACCTGAGACACAAAAAAAAAAAAAGATTGTGAAACTACGTCCTCGGTGCAAAAACATTTCAAAACCCATCTTTTACTAACCGAAAAAGGGAACAGCAAGACCAACAAGCAGGGAGGAGATCACCAGGACTGTCCTAATGCACATAGCATATATGTGAGATTTCATGTGGTTCGATGGTAACAACTCCTCCAGACTCATCGCCACAGGGGTAATAGTGATCGCATATGTGCTTCAGATTAAGGATAATTCCGAATAACATTAAGAACATCCAGTTTTTTTCTACATCCTGGTCAAACTGAATCAATTAAGAACCACACAAGTTTCATTTATGTTCCCTTCGTTATTTCGCGGACTAGCAGTGCTATTAATCAAAACAACTTTTCTTTTTAGAAACGAAAAAGGAAAATAACAATTACTTGAACAAAAGGATATTTTGTGAATGGACTAATGACCTGCAAGAACAAGTAGAACGCATTAGTGTAACCACTTGCCCCATAATAAATATACATATTTTAGTCAGAAGCTTCAATTTGAAATCTGAAAGTGGCAACGCAAAGAGCATAAGATCATGACTCTTTGAACCTTAGTTCTTTATGGATTTTATTAAGAAACTAGTCTGATAAACTTGATATTTTGTGAATGAATTTTTTTAAAAAATAGAAAACAGCAACTTGTATATATTGGAACCATGTTAGCAAACATTAATTCCTTTTAAAATTCATACTAGTATCTATTGGAATTGGAGATCATACCGTCATCCACACAGCAATCTTGGAAGCAACTAGATTTTGGGGCAAGTTAAGAGTGTACTGCGACTCTGTTGATTCTCCAAACATACTATATCCCATAAAAGCTACTCCAGCATACATTAAACTGCAAATACTAAAGCTGCATGCAAGACAAAGTCCAGTTTACAATACAACTTTAGCGGTAATTAAGACATAATATGAACAGCTCTAATGATAACTAAGAAGGGATTCCAATTTTACCATGTAAAGAGAACTGCAGGGAATTTATTTGGTTGCACCATTGAGGTATAAATGTTTGGGAAAACGGCATGCCCAGAATAGCAATAACCATATAGACCAATAGCAACAGGAAGAGTTCCCAGATTTATCAGTGTCCCTTTGCTATGAATACCAACATGATCGACCATACCGACCCAAAATAAACAGAGGACCACCACCAATGTTGCAATTACTCCACCAGCTGAAGGAAATTGTAGAAATGTTGTTGAATATAGAAATAAAAGACTGTCATGTTCTTGGATATGCAAAGTCTAGAAAATTCCCAAGAACCATCCTAATTAAGGCCTGAATGTGATTAATACAGTACGAAAGGGAAATCAAAATACACCTCCATATTATGCTATGGATCAAAGAAGCAGCATAAGTTGAATAGCAGCAATTAGTAAATGTGATTGATATTTATTGAATCTCAAGTAGCAACCATCTAACATCTATATAAGCAGCTTGGACATGAGATACCCACCAGATATATAACTAAGGACACTCAGATCTCGCAGCCAAACTGTTGGAATAACTGCTACAGTTATCAAAAGAGCAAATAAACGGTGCGAATCCAACTCAAGCCCACCAATATTAATGTGGGCATTTGGAAATAATGACGACAAGTTATCACTCTCCAAAATAATGTATTCAACACAACAGGCCTGCAGGTGATGTAACCAAACAGTGCGCAATTAGTAAACATCAGCTGTCGCATCTTTCCCAGACAAAGACAAACATTCAAACAAATAAATAAAGTAACAGCTGTACTTACATATAATTCGACGTACAGTATTATCTGCACAGCAGAGAACCAAAACGGGACTCTTAGTGGTTGGTGAAGTATATTTATTTAACAATTTGTCTGGTAAGATTTTCTATTGTAGGATTGGGCACTTACTGAAATGACTATTCGTCCTGCGGTACCAAATGCAGCTTGGCCAATATCCGGGTAAGTTTCAAGCCCAGGTTCACTATCTAAACAGTAACGCAAAAGCATCCCGGTGTAGAAGGACAGAACTCCAAACATCAGCAATATTAAGAGACCAAGCCATCCTCCTTCTTTAACAGCATAAGGAGTAGACAATATTCCAACTCCGCATAAAACGTTCATCCCTGCATTAATTTTTTTAACGAAACTTAAATTCTTAGTATCGTAAGTGAATTTCTTTAGAGAGGAGCATGAGAACCAGACGCATGTTGTTGATACTATAATGGATCCTTCCACGTGCTACGAACTAGACGACAGGACCTGTAAGTTTGTTGTGTTCGTTACCATTATAAAGATAACTAATTATAAGCTACGGAGTTTTTGTTCCCCGTAACCTATGAGCCAAATTTAGATTAAGACTCGTAGTAACCCAACGGTGGAATAGTGGCAATACAGTGACTCATCAAGTTGTCACTACGGACAAAAACAGACTCCTCTGTTCCCATTTTTAAACATGTAGCCTTTCCAATTCGCCATGAGATGAAGAGTTACATGTTCTGTAAGGTATCATCTGTCCACTCTACGCCATGTGCTTGTCCTAAGAAACATGCTACTAAAAGACATTAAAGATGCGCTTTCTACGACCAAACCATTCAAGATCAGCATGATCAATTATCATTTCCCTTTTTGTTTGTTGGTTAAACATTCAACAAGTTACGCAAATGCTAATTAACAGATCATCATCATACCATTAAGCACGGCTTGCTTGAAGGAGCTTTCACGGGAAATGGGAAGTTCATGTGAAACCATGGATGGCTTTTCATCTTTTCTGATTGAAGATCTTCTCGACGGAATAGGAGGCAGTAGAGCATGGGAACTGCGCCTTTGGTGTGGAAGTTGCTCATCTTCTACCTTGTACAGTAGAGGTTTGTCTATAGAAGGAAATACCTCAGGTGTCTGCCTCCTTGTTAGTGAGGAGGAAAGAAATGAACTGCCCAATCTCGACAATGAAGGAGTGCCCAAGAAGTTGATACTTGGGGACGGTACACTGCTGTATAGATCAATGGACTGCCTGGAACATGAATAAACGGAGAAAGCTGAGTTCTTTGAATCGAAAATTTTATGCACATCCATCTTTTATTTACAGTTGGAAGTTCAGAACGACGGTGATACTAGAGTCCACTTTTAAAGAGTAAATCAATTACAAATCGGAAAGGATTAAAACCCAATCTGGGAGAATCTTGGCTGATGACGCTAGCATCCATTCAAGTACCTTGAGTCATGTAACCATTCAGAGTTTATGCAACTATGTCCCGCGTGAAAAACGAAACATGTCGGCAATTCATGGCCAATCAATCTACTTTTTACGTAACAGGAAAGCGAACGTTGAATAATGGAAACATAAAGTAGAACAAACAGAGAGAGATGTGGAGGGGACCTGTAACTTTGTGGCCACGAAGCGGTGTAAGATCCCGTTTTGTTTTGTTGCCGGTTATCATTGGAAGAATCGTCCAAGTCTGATCCCGTACCGTCTTCTTCCTCTTCCCTGTTAAGTTCCTTTTCTTCGTCGTCTTCATCACTCTCAATGTAAAAACTCTGTTCTGAAACTGAATTCTTCATTTTACGCCTACTCTGTTCTGATACCGAATTGCACTGCACTAATTCATGTTTTGTTGTACGAGAACATAAATCATGAGCACCTTAAAACAAATATAATAGAAGAAAAAGCTGGAGACCTTTTTCCAATTCAACCTTTATTTGGCAGCTTTCTTTGATTGCATTACCTGAAATGGCAAGCAAAAAATATTAAGAATAACCATTAGCAAACAAAGTAGTACCATACAAGGCGAAAGAATTTATACAACTATTGAAGATTTGTTTCCATGTTTTCCAACCTATTCACAGTTGTGCATTTGGAAAGAAAATACGCCCCTATTAACAACACAAGGAAAACCATTTAGACACATGGAGAGAAGAAAGAAAAATAACAGGGAAAAACTAGACCATGAAGATTTTCAAGGAATGCTTAAAATACATAAAGAAGTTTGTAGCTTTTACACAGACTCTGTGTTTAGTTACTGGGGTAGCACGTGAAAGGAGGGGTCTATATTTTGCGGACTGCGGATTTACCCTTTCTCAGCTTTTCTTTGGGTTTAGAACTGAAAAACTGCCATAGGAAAAGAGAGAAAAGTTCCGAAAGAAGGTAAGATTTGAAACCTTTCGTTTTAGTCAACTTCCGATAGATAATTCCGGAATCCCCAAAGGCCACAGTCGTTAGGAAAAAGAAACAACAAAAAGGTTCAAAGCAAGCGTGAGTTGAGCTCTACTAAGTCATTCATCTCGAAAACAAGAAGGAGAGAGTATGAGTGTTTTGTAACCTGTGATCTGATAAAACACGAGCAAACACAAATGGTAATAACAGAAGTCCAGAAAATGAGAGAGGGAGAGAGAGAGAGAGGGAGAGTCTTTGTTTACCTTAGAGCATGGCCTATTGATAGAACCAAATTTGTTTTTATAAGCAGTCGTAACCGTATAATGAAATTTTAATTGGAATCAACCATCCGAAGCCTTATGTCGTGAATTATTGTTTACACTGCAACTTGTAGTTCAATGTTTTCTTTTTCAACCTGTAGAAACATGTGACCCTGGATCCTTTCTTCAACATTATCCATCTTATTCTGTCTATTTAAATCTTAACTATTTATTTATGTAGGACTCATATAAATAAATATGAGGCCTATAGAAATAGATGGTTGAGATTCAATGGATAGAATAGAATAGAATAGAGTAATATTGGACAGAAGATTCTAGCTTGAAACTTATAGGCTGATGTTACTTCTACTGGACGGGATAATATATGCATAAGATCAATATTTATTATTTAAATAAATATTTATAATATAAAGGTACGTATTTATTGTTGTTCTTCCTTCCTTTTCTTTCTTTTTTAAAATTTAATTAAACCTCCAATTAAAACATAGATCGACACAATTGTTTCATCTTTCATCATAATTCTCGAAACGAAAATAATTATTCTTTTTACAATTAATTATAACAATAAATAAAGAAAATTACTCATTCGAATATAATGAGAAAAATGAATGATAAAAATTATCATGACTGATAATATTACTCAATTATGTTCATGATTAATGGAAAATTACCTTAAAAATCGCCATACTAAGGACACCATGTAATGCATGTTGGATGGTGAGATTAATCCGAACTTGAAGGAGTTTTTTACGGTTTGTTTGTTTTATTGTTAATAAACTAGAGGATCAGTTGTGATTATCTAGCTGTTATCTTTCCTAATTCACAGCTAGGTTGTTGAAAGTTCATAGCTTAGCTTCCCTTTTTTTAGCAAGTATTAGTTTCATGTAAAGCTTATTTAACAGGCTTCTATTCAGATGAAATAAACATGAGTAGTAGTGTCGTACTTCTCCATCTTCATATGTTTTTATCTAATTTTCTCCAACAATTTTGGTATCAAAGAGAGGTTCCATCTTAAATGAGCGTTGTGTTCTCCTTTTTTCCTGTTTTTAAAAAAATAACAGTAAAAGAAAAGGTTTTTCAACTAAAGGGGAAACAAAATTCTCGAACCAGCGAGGAAGAGGAGGCTTCTAAGGAAAGGGACAAGGTCGCAATAGTTTTATGCAGTGCTCTTATTACAAGAAATATAGACACATAGAAAAGTTTTGTTAGTTAAAGTATGATGAAACCACTTATGTAGAAGAGGATGAGAATCAAGAAGACTACTTGTTCATGGCAGACAACCATTAGAAGGGCAGAGAATGAGATCTGGTATCTTGATAGTAGTTGCTCGCATCACATCACTGGAGACAAATCCAAGTTCAAAGAATTAGACGAATCCATCAAATCACAAATTTGTCTAGGAGATAATAAGAAGCTTCAAATTGAAGGACATGGGATGACCATATTTATGATAGGTAATCAACAAAACATTATTACAGATGTGTATTATGCTCCTCGGTTGGCACATAACTTGGTAAGTGTAGGTCAGTTAATTGAATGTGGTTATTCTATGGTATTTGATGGATCAAAATGTGTGATAAAGAATAGGAACTCAGGAAAAGCGCGTGCTCAAGCTGAGATGTCTTCCAACATAATGTTCCTTTTTGATTTCACTAGAAACATAATGTTGGTCAACAAAAAATGGAGGATAATGAGTTATGGAACTTAAGGTATGGTCATCTCAACTGTAAGGGTCTTCAATTGTTAAAATAAAGACAAATGGTTGGTGGCTTTCCTACTACAAAAGAAGGTATGTGAAGGGTGTGTGCTTGGAAAACAAGTAAAGAAAGTATTTCCTGTTGGAAAAAGCCAAACGAGCAACAGAGATTCGTGAGTTATTACACGCTAATTTATGTGGACTGATGAAGAGTGAATCTCTTGTGAGAATTTTTGCTATTTATATATGATTTCAATTGGATGAGTTGTCTTTTTTTTTCTTTTTCTGTATAAGAAGTTAGAAACTTTTGATCATTTTAAGAAATTTAAAGTTATGGCAGAAAAGCAAAGGGGGGAAAATTTAAAGGTACTCTGTATAGATCGAGATGGTGAATTTCTCTTAAAGGAGTTCATTACATTTTGTAATGAATAGGGCATTAAAAAGGAGCATTACGTTGTATACTCCAGATCAAAATGACGTGGCTAAATGAAAGAATCGTACAGTGGTGAAGATGACCAGTTTAATGATGAAAGCCAAAGGTCTTCCTAACTCCTCTGGGATAGAAGGTGTTGCTGCAGTCGTCTACATCCTCAATTTATCTCCCACAAAAGTTGTTTGGAATCAAACTCCTTATGAAGCTTGGAATGACAATAAGCCATTTACGCATTTTTGGTTGTGTATGTTATGCTTTTCAAACTATGGATAAGCATAAGTTAGAAGATAAGTGTAGCGCCCCCTTACCGTAGGGTACACACCGGGACACCCGTAAGTCATTCCGTTACATATCCTATGATAAGAGAGAACTATAGACAAACACCATTATATTCCACATGGCATCACAATAATAAAACATTAATATTAAATTGCAACTTTTTAAAACCAAACTTTTTCCATTTCATTTC
>JAOTAZ010000220.1:15501469-15515080 GCA_025629785.1 Erythroxylum oxycarpum | reverse complement strand
TTAAAAATTTTAGGAACTATTTCATAAATTTAACAAATTTTCTGAAATGGTACTTGGTACTAACAATATCAGTACAATTATGTTTCAGAACTCAATCCAATATCGAGCCCGGTACAATATTCATAACATTGTTATTCACTCGCCAAGAGGGGCTTTGATGGAGGAGTAGTAAGGAGTTATTTAGTAGGGGCAAAAAGGTAATTCAACTTTGGGCGGCAAGACTATTTTTTGTTGTAGTCATTTTTTGAATACATAAGTTGCACATAAATTTTTGAAATAGAAGCTAGAGATCACGACCTCTTTCGGCTTCCTTGAACCTGGTCTAGAAGAAAACTAGAAACTAGACGGAACAAGTGGATTGTGCGTTCAAGCCCATTAACAAAAGTAAACATTTGCAGAAAAGAGAAAAACGATGTGAAAGCCCAAATCTAATCTCTAGGCCCAAAACTAAAAAGCTGCATCTTTAGCCCCTCTTAGTCATAGGTGGGTTAAATGCGTAATTTTCTGAGCCTTTATAAGAAACCCTTGGTCGACTAAAACCCGACTACGAGCCGTACAGCAGCAGCGAAGACTCTTCTCAGATGGCTCCTTCCAAAGGTATGTGTGTCTCATCATCCTGTTTCTGTACCCTACTTCGTCCGGTTCTAGAGTTTTTAATGCGGGTTATGGGAATTGGTTGTTGGATTTTTTATATAAACTTATTTTTTAAGATTATGGTTTGATGTCTATTTGTATTGTTGAAGTGATGTTGCTGCTCCTTGTACTTATGAATCCAGTAGCGTGTTAGCTTTAGTTTAGATTAGTGGTTTTTGGATACTAAAAATTAGAAGGAAAAAAAAAGAAGGAAATGAGAAATATGTATGTCTTTGCAGTAGATGGTACAAAAAAGGCTGAACCGAAATCACAAGCTGTGAAGGCTGCCAAGGCTGTGAAATCAGGTCCAACCTTTAAGAAAAAGGCTAAGAAGATCCGAACTAAGGTTACATTCCACCGTCCCAAGACCTTGAAGAAAGAGAGGAACCCCAAGTATCCCCGCATCAGTGCACCTCCAAGGAATAAACTGGACCATTATCAGATTTTGAAGTATCCTTTGACTACTGAGTCTGCTATGAAGAAGATCGAGGACAATAACACCCTTGTCTTCATTGTTGACATTCGTGCCGATAAGAAGAAGATCAAAGATGCTGTCAAGAAGATGTATGACATTCAGACCAAGAAAGTTAATACCTTGATCAGGTACACATTTTTTACAAATGGGATTAAAATCTGTGTTTAATTTAATTTTGTACACGAATTTAAAATCTGTTGACTTGTCTTCAACTCAGGCCTGATGGAACTAAGAAGGCGTACGTCAGGCTGACTGCGGATTATGATGCGTTGGATGTAGCAAACAAGATTGGGATTATCTAAGTTGCAGTTTTGTACTCTCCTTTGAGTAAGGTGAAGTGATACCAAACTAACACCAGCTCTTATTTTTCCAATTTTTTGTTAGAACCGATGCACCGTGTTGTTTCTGTGAACTAGAGTCTGGAGAATTCTCATTTTGTATGAAAAAAAATTGTGCTTTAATGCAGATGTTGCTTTTCTTTGATCAATTTTTTCAAGAATGCAAAATTTGGAGTCATTCTTTGAAATATGTTTGGTTGTTGAAGTTGAAATTCAACGTGAAGAGAAAAAGTAATGTTGACCAAGTACAGCTGAGAAAATCATATACAATTTATAGCCTAGGACTATCTACTGCCACCATTCTTGTCTGTCATGTACAATCTTGCGGGAGCGAATCCATCCCATTTTCCGGTTAGAATACCCAATCATTGCTCGATATATCCACTGGGGAAGGTAATATAGAGCAACCAAGAAAAACAAGGCCAAGTTAATATTGGACCAAATTTTGTTGGGTGATATGACAGACATGGCCAGTAAGTAGCAGGAGAATAATAGAAAAGCACCTTCTTGTCTTATAATTCTTGCAACTGTGACAAAAAATAAGGAAGAATTCGCCAACCAGAAAAGAGTAAACGTGACACTGCCCATGATCGATGTTCCCACAAAGTGTGATGAGCTAGACGCAGTCTGTGTCTCTGTGCAATTGCTAGGCGAATTGATGTGAATAATACTTCTGGAGGGCAAATTGTTGTCAGATTGACCTTGCCAGACACCACCGGGTGGGCTCAAAGCTGTTTGAAACGTGACCGTGGCGATCAGTGCATGCACTACCAGTAAAGCGTTGTACCTGTCAGCTGGTAATATGTTTCTCAGTCGGTCTAAGTGAAGCGTCTGTTGTTCACAAATCGTCACTGGTGACCTCAAGTTACCTACCGGTCGGTTCGAGCCTCTAAAAAATCGCGGACGGGATTGGAGCATTCGGATATTTTGACCACCCAAAATTTGATTTTTAAGGATTTCTGCGGCTGTTCTATGTTGTTGGTTTTGTATGTCACCGTAAACACGAGTTGACACCAACAACGTCACAGCCTATATTTAGAAAATATGTATCAGAAAACTTTTTAACAGTTTACAAAAGTCTAGTTCTATGATTTGGTGAAAATATAAATAAATACCTTGTGTAGATTCTTCGAGAGAGCTATGTGCAGCAAGGTGTCCCCTTCCTTGTTCTTCCAGTTCAACAGTTCTCTTCGCCAAAAGTTGGAATCTTTGAAGACAGACCTCCTAAGCCACCCCAGAAAGATCTCAAAAGCTTCAATTTGGCCGCTTCTAAGCGCAATATGCATGGCAGTATCTCCATCATTAGTCACGTCCAATATAGATTCTGGACAAGTTTCGAAAATTGCAGCCAAAATCGACGAATTTCCGACCTCCGCCGCGCAATGCAAAGGAGTCCTACCGCCTCTACCTTTGACACGAACAAGCGTAGAGTCAACGTCTAGGAGCCAAAGCACAATGAGTTCATGACGGTTTTCGACGGCGAGGTACATGGGAGTCAATCCCCTTTTGTTGAGCTTTTTGGCAAATGATGCTTTCAAGATCATAATCTCCATGGCGAACTCAATTTTCCCACAAGCTGCAGCGATGTGCAGCGGAGTTTCAACCAATGGTATCTGATCTATCCGCTCCAAAAGGTAGGGGTCCCGGTCGAGTAATTCATACAAGGTGTCGACGTTGCCTGATCGAGCAGCTTCCTCTAAACGAGTCAGGTCTGGGTAAGTGGGATCCATAGCCAAATGACTTGAAGGAGCAAGAAGTTGAGAATTTGTGAAGAGATGAGGACCAATGTCCTGCAATAATGGGTTTAAAGTCGAGACAGAGAGTATAAAAGCAAGGGAATTATAGATTTTTGTAATTACACTGATTGAGTCAATACAAATATTTTTGGCAGGAAGATTCCTAAAGTTTGGTGACACTTACACGGTGCTGGGTCATAATTGTCAGGCGTGGTCCCAATCAAGTTCATCTGGTTGTCGTTATTATTGAATAAATAAACAATCGATCACAAATCTTAAAAGGTCCCCCGGTAATGAGTTGGAATTGGTCAATTCAACTGGAATAAAATAGAAACCCATGACCCAAGCAAGTCTCAGGAAAGGGAGCATTTTGTTTTCTTAAAACAAAAGAAAGCATTTTGCTCAATGCCCTCGTGTAATCTCACAATCTCCATAATAGGCAGGCTATTGTCTAAAGGAAAATCAACTGTAACAGGCGAGAAATGAAATCACGAGTACAGAGTACTTTCAAGAATCAAGCCTCATCGTGCTAGTATATTTACCAAGTAGGTTCTTCTAGGCCTGATAAATGAAAAATTCGCACGTTAACTACTTTAAAGGAATCAATGACCGTGCACAATTTATCTTTGGTCTCCTTTCATCATTTGCCCCTGATGTCAAGGTGTGCAATTAACCTGCCAAAAAACAGTCACATCCAATCAAAGCTCACTTATCTAGGATATAAACAGATACCGACATACTAGTTTGATATAAATTTGGATCACGAATGTCCGCCGCATTGGCAATTCCTGGTGTTAAAAAACTTTTTTCCAAGTATAATACACTGCTTTCAGAAGAATCATGTCGTTGATTCCTAATTCTAAAGTGTTGACAGTATGGTGACACAACCTGGTAAGAAATTTGACCAAAAGCAATTCATTTCCGGAAACGAAATTCAAAAAGTTCATCACCAATTTTCATACCATTGCCAGTAGAGATTGAAACAGGTGCATGACGAGCATAGATTGCAACTTGAGCAATGAATTCAAATGTGTAATAAAACCCTTCCATCTGAAGAGTATATATATTTAATTGGTTGTAAATAGTTGCTGTAACTATTGTAGTTAGCGGTTTATTACTTCGTTCTGTTAGCAACACTACAACAGTTGCTTATACACGTTCTTACGTTTTTTTGTATGTAGAAGACTTGTACATGGAATTAAATACTGAGCGGTTTTTCCCTCATTTGTTTCTTGCTCTGTTTACATTCTTTACATGGTATTAGAGCTAGTAACCATTTTTTTTTTTGAGATTTAGATCTGAATTTTACAAATTTCATGGATTCTTTTTCAACTGATTGTAGCTGAAGTGATTCTTGTTCAGTTGAATGAAACTGTTTTTTTTTTTTTTTGCTGATTTGCTCTTGTTTGGATTGATTGTTTTCTGTGTTTACGCAACAATGGTGGTTGGTGATGAACGAGGAGCTGACTTCAAGAAAGCTCCGATGACTTTGAAGGAATCTAATAATCCTACTGTGAATCTAGTTTCTGTTCCTCTCAATGGGTTTAATTATCGAACTTGGAGCACATCAATGAGGAAGGCATTGGCTGCAAAACACAAATTAGGATTCATAACTGGCAAAGGTTAAGGTGCCAGCTGAAGATGCAAATGATTTTGAAGAATGGATGAGCGTTAATGCCATGGTTGAGTCTTGGATTTTAAATTCCTTGAATCCAGAATTACATGATGCTTTCGTATATGTTTCTTCTGCTAAAGATTTATGGGATAAGCTTGAGAAGCGATTTGGTGACTCCACTGGACCTCAGGAATATCAACTGAAACGTGATCATGGGAATATTGCTCAAGGGAATACTAGTTTTTCGATGTATTTCAATAAATTGTGCATATTGTGGGATGAGCTGCAATGCATTGTTCCAGTGCCTCAGTGCATTTGTGGGAAGTGTACTTGTGATGTTTCTGGACAAGTAATGAAGTTGAATGAAAATGCTAAGATCATTCAATTTTTAATGGGATTGAATGATTCTTATAGTCACATGAAAAATCAAATCTTAATGATGGATCCTTATCCTAATTTGGACAAGCTCTATTCTATATTGATGAATGCTGAAAAACAAAAACAAATAGCTAAGAGTTATCCTGACATTACTGAAGGAAATGCGTTATTGACTGTTGCTGCTAATACTCAACGAAGTAATACTTCTGGCGAACAAAACATCAAGAGGAAGGATTATATGAAGGATAAGGAGGAGAAGTCTTGTTCTTTTTGCAAAATGGAAGGACACATTAAAGACACGTGCTTCAAGATCCATGGTTATCCTCAATGGTACATGGATATTAAGAAACAACAAAAGAAGAAGGGAGGTAGAAATGCTAATGCAAACTTAACTGAAACACATTTTGAAGATTGGGAGAACTCTGTTGAAGACAAAAGTATGTACTATATGAGAGAAATGATACAACATGAACTAACTAAACTCATGAAAGGGAGTATGATGTGAAGAAATCTTGTTGGACAGTGGATATAGTAGCTAGTACACACATGTCTGGAAATAAATGCCTATTCAATGGCTTAGCTCCTTTGACAAGAAAGTGTAATGTTCAGCTACCAGACGGAACAACTAGATATGTCAGATTTGTGGGTGATATTAGCCTTCATGGGAAAGTTGTTTTGAAAAATGTCTTCTACCTGCCATCTTCCAAGTATAACTTGCTGTCAGTAAACAAACTATTGAAGGAAAATGGTGGAGTTTTCACTTTTTATCCTGAATTTTGTGTTTTTCCAGAGGAGTAAAAACTTGCTGGCAGTGAGAAAAGCAGTTGGCCATCTTTGTTATCTTAATATAGATTCTTTTAATCCCATTTTGGTAGACAAGTATGATTCTTTATTGAATAACATTACCCAGGAAATCTATTGTATGAATACTATGGTTAGTCCGAAATTTTGGCACCATAGGTTGGGGCATCCTTCAATTGATGTTGTCAAGAAACTAAGATTGATGAATAAAGACGTTGATAGTTTCTTTGATACTTATGATGTGTGTGCTCAGTCTAAACGAACTAGAACTCATTTTCCTATAAGTGATAGTCATAGTGACAAATTGTTTGAATTATTACATGTGGATGTTTGGGGGCCTTATCGAACACAATTACTTTCTAGTGCTTTTTATTTTTTAACAATCATTGAAGATTGCAACAAGTGTACTTGGACTTATTTGATGCAGCAAAGGATCAAGTTAGTTCATTATTGAGTACTTTTTTCAAAATGGTGAAGAATCAGTAGTCTGCTTCAGTTAAAGTTGTTAGAAGTGATAATGGTGGAGAGTTTGTGGGTTCCAAATGTCAACAGATTTTTCATGATCATGGGATTGTTCATCAAAGGACATGTATGTATAGTCCTTAACAGAATGGCAGGGTAGAGAGGAAACACAGATATATTTTGCAGATTTCTAGAAGTTTGTTGCAACAGGCTCATCTACCTAAGAATTTCTAGGGCGAGGCTATACTTTATGCTACTTATTTGATAAATAAGTTGCCATCTTCTATGTTGAATTGGAAGAGTCCATATGAGGTGCTACTTGGAAGACCACTAGATTATAATGCTTTGAGAGCATTTGGGTGTTTATGTTATATGATAGATACTAGTCATAAGAAGGACAAGTTTGATGTCAGAGCAAAAAAGTGTATTTTTTGGGATATGTTTCTGGTCAGAAAGGGTATAAAGTGTATGATGTTTCTTCTTAGCAGTTATATACCTCCAAGCATGTGGTGTTTCATGAAACCATATATCCTTCTATTGATATTCCTTTTTCTGATGCAGGAGTTCCCATTCCATTGTGCCCTATAATTGATCCTACTTCGTATTTTCCAAATGTTATTCATGTAAGTCCTACAGATGATCCTCTTCCTTCACTTACTGATGTTGTTCCCATGATTCCTGATGAAACTCCAGTTGCAGTGGATGAAGTAGTACCCATGGTAGATGTCTTACCCACTTCAAGTGAAGTTGCCCCTCTCCGAAGAACTACCAGGAACCTCAAAGGATCATCTTGGCTTTTCGATTATGTTGTTAACAATGTTGTTTTTGCTTTCAGCACTGTAACATGTACTTCTCCACATATGCCTGCTACTTTTTCTTTTTGCAAGAATAATACACTTCCTCCAAATTATCTTTATTTCTTAGCTCATGTTAATATTATAAAGGAGCCATGAAATTATAAAGAAGCAAAAACAGTTCTAGAATGGGTTAATGTCATGAACACCGAACTTCAAGCATTGGAGACAAACAAAACCTGGATACTTATTGATTTGCCTGAAGGTAAGAAGGCCATAGGGAGTAAGTGGGTCTACAAATTGAAGCTCAAATCTGATGACACTCTTAACAAACATAAAGCATGGTTGGTTGCAAAAGGGTACAATCAAGTGTATGGGGAAGATTACTATGATAGTTATTCTTCGGTTGTAAATGTCGTCACAGTGAGACTATTCATGGCTATCGCAGCTGCAAAAGGTTGGCCTCTACATCAAATCGATGTTAACAATGTTTTTCTTCGTGGATTTTTAGATGAGGAAGTCTACATAATCCCACCTGAAGGTTATACAACAGCAAAGGAGGGTCAGGTTTGCAAGTTACTAAGGTTTCTTTATGGTTTAAAGCAGGCTTCCAGATAATGGAACACTAAATTAACTAGTTTTCTGCTTGATTTTGATTTTCTTTAATACCATCATGATCATTGTTTGTTTTTTCAGACAAGAATGGTTGTTTTTTTTATGTTACTTGTCTATGTTGATGATTTATTCATCAGTGGGAGTTCTGATGGTGCCATTTGTCGTTTGAAGCAGGCATTAAATGAGAGGTTCACAATCAAGGATTTGGGCTTAGCAACATGTTTATTGGGATTAGAGGTTTTTCGAACTCTGAATGGCATTTTTCTTAATCAAAGGAAATATGTCTTGGATTTATTAGCTGATGCAGGTCTTTTGGTAGCTAAACCCAAGAAAGTTCCTTTTCCAAAGGGTTCTACCCTAAAACTTAATGACAGTCCTCTTCTTGACAGTCCTCTTCTTGAGGACTCTCATAAATACATGAGTTTATTTGGGAGGCTTCTTTATTTAGGCTTTAATAGGCCTGATATTACCTATGTCGTGTAGCAATTAAGACAGTATTTGCAGCTACCTAGAGAAAATCATTTGAAGCATGTGTTTTATGTTTTGAAATATTTGAAGACTACTCCTTCTTTGGGATTATTTTTTCCAACTAACAATGACTTATGACTTACAGTTTATTCTGATGCAAACTGGGCTTCTTGCCAAACAAGCAGAAAGTATTTAACTGGTTTTGTATATATTTGGGCGATTGTCCTATCTCCTAGAAGACCAAGCGTCAACATACTGTTTCTCGAAGTTCTGCTGAAGTTGAGTACAGATCTATGGCTTTAACAGTATATGAGTTGATGTGGATTACTTATTTGCAAGACAATTTGAAAGTTCCGGTACAGAAGCCTATTACTTTGCACTGTGATAGTAAGTCTGCCATTCATATCACTTCTAACCCTGTCTTCTATGAACAAACTAAACACATTGACATCGATTGTCATGTGGTTCATAATCAATTCAAACAAGGGTTAATTGTTCCAGTTCATATTCCATCTCATCTTCAGATTGCCGATTTGTTCACTAAACCCCTTTGTTCATCCTTATTCCGTAGCTTATTTCCAAGTTGGCTTTGTTTAATGCTCACCAAAGTCCAACTTAAGGGGGGTATGAAAAGTATATATATATTTAATTGGTTGTAAATAGTTGCTGTAACTATTGTAGTTAGCGGTTTATTACTTCGTTCTTTTAGCAACACTACAAAACGTGCTTATCTTTTTCTATATATAAAAGACTTATACATAGAATGAAATACCGAGCGATTTTTCCCTCATCTGTTTCTTGCTCTGTTTAAGTTCTCTACACCGTCAACAATTTTCTATATCATCTTGCAAAAGATAGCCATTGTAGCTTGTACAAGAGCTGGAAAAGCACAAAAATGTAAAAACATTCCTCTCTCTTTTCTATCTCGGGTGAAGAACAATAACGAACAAGGAAGGTTTGTGGTAATCTCTCTCTAGATTTTCTTAAGGTTTGTGTGAATCAAGGAAGGTTTTCGGTGAGGTTTTCTGTACTTTTTATAACTTCTCTATTGTGGTATGGTTAATTTGAACTCAAGTTTTCTTTATTTAGTTGTTGCGTGTGTGCATTTAGGAAATTGAAATAAGGAACCTTAATCAACTTTGTATATACTTCTCATCTGAGACTAGCCTTTTGGCGAATTCATTTGCATTTGTTAATTATCCATGCATAGTAAGTAATTTTAAGGTCTTAATTTGACTTCTCTTTCTGTTTTGCAGAACTAAGTTCAAATTCTCACCTCCTGCTTTCAACTGATTTTCGTTGGTTAGAAAAAACCATCCTCACCATCGCTACCACTCTCTGCAAACCCATTTGGTTGTCTCCTTAATGGCTTACTAATCTTTAAACACATAGTTAATAGTCAACCACTTTAAAGATAGATCTCCATTATCTAGAATAAAGGATAAATTTATTCATATACTTTCTTCTCATCCTAACTCACTCCAACCCACATTTTTCTCAATGAGTTTGTTACTATTTGTCTTATTCACTGAATTTCCCAGTCTTGTATCATTTTCGGGCATCAGTGACAATAGAAGAAAGTAGACGTGTCGTCCCTTGTTTCTTTTCACTTTGGAGAGCCAATAATTTGCTTTCTCTTTAATTTCTATAAAACTTTGCATTTTTTCCCAGAGTTTGTGCTTTGAGTTGATGTCAGTGGAGTTAAGGGAGTGTGTTTCTATTTGTTGGAAAATTCCTTAAGCTTGCAGAATATTATGAAGTAATGGTCAAACTGACTAGATCTTAGGAAAATTTGATTATGATATTTAGTGCCAAGATTTTAGGAATTTGTTTTGTTATGGATTTATTGTTATTAATTGTGTCTTTTATTTAGCTTATTTTTATGCTTTCCACGTATTATGCTCTTGTATTTGAGCAAAGTTGTTTTCAATGAAATTTATTGATTGCTTCAACTTTAGAAAAACAACAACTTTTCCTTCACTTCTATTCACTTATTATGCTTTAGGTTTAGAAAAACAACATGGTATCATAGAATTTGTCTTGAGGGACCTATGAGATGAGTGAAACTAAAACACAAACCTGATTTACAACTTAAACCATCTTCAAGCAATGTAGATTGAAACACAACTGTCTCAAGTTGCACCACCAATTTTTGATGGTGAAAATTATCAAATTTGGGATATTCGAATGAAAACTCATCTTGATGCTATGTGTAGCGCCCCCTTATTGCAGGGTACACACCAAAACGCCTGAAAGTTATTTCGATACATATCCTACGATAAGGGCGAGCTATGTTCGATCACTACATTCACTTCATATGGCATCATATCATAAGAAAATCACAATATTTTTAAAAACAATTTTTTTCCTCATTTCATTTCATAAAACCTGATTGTGTACATTGTGTCTTTACCACATGTACATCAACAAAACCTAATACATAAGTACTACATGAAAGAGGAAAATATATCAAATCTATCTAAGCCATCCAAAATTCCCAGTTGACGGGCCTTTGAGCCATGAATTTTTTTGCCAAATCACAATTTACACGGCAGTGGAGCCTCTCAGTAGCTAGAGTCGTCTCTCGGTCCTGAAAAGTCAACGTTACAATTTTAGTGAGTTTTGCAAACTCAATAAGGTAACCATCATCGATGGTTCACTCAATTCATACAACACATCATTTCACATAACATATAATCACATATTGCACTTTACATAAGTATCACATTTTCACTAAGCATAAGCTAATTTCTCATTTCAATTGATCAAGCAAAAATGCATATGAAATGCTCATGAGACACTTTCCAATTATTACTTTGTTTTGACCGAGTGCCTGAACTGTCTCGTATATATTTGGATACCGAGTTCATTAATAACTATCCCTTATCCGATGAGGATACAGGACTCATTATACATAGTGAGCCTTAGGCTCTTAATCACTGTTTGAGCTCGAGGCTCTTTTCCATATATTGAACTTTAAGCTCTAATCGGTGGCTGCTCTGGTCACAACATCCTATTTATTAAACCAAATTGAGTGATTTTGGTGTCAATGGAATAATAAGACATATAGGAACACTTTTCTAGAAGAGAGTATGACAAAATTACATCAGTTTCACTTTCTGATTGAAAGTGAATAACAAACTCGAAAGTGTGACTTGGAAAAATCTGAAGTGAGTCAATGAGAAAGGAATAGAGATTTTAAAGTTACTTATGAATGGGTATATATATATATATGCTCTGTTTTTTATTAATGATCAATAATAGATCATGATTTGTTTATGATTGATTTATTGAGTTGAATTGGGTAGAGAATGATGAGGAAATGAAATGGCAAAGATAATCTAGGTATAAGATGAGTTAGATGTAAACGTTGAAAGTATGAAAATCTGGAAAATGTTAGCAGAAAAATTTCCACTAATATGCTTTTGTGTTTTAGCCATAACTTATTCCGTAGTTATCCAAATAAGTTGATTATTGATTTGTATTAAACTAGAGACATATGGCTACCTTTCTTATTAAGACGTTTAAATACTTTTTTTAAGAGTCTTAAATTTTGATGTGAAAATGAGAACTGGATGTAGCAAACTTGTGGATGAATGTATATGTTTGTGTTCTATTTTGGGTGTTTATGAACAACTAGGGAATATGAATTGGGTATGCATGATGTTGAGCTAAGCTTGAGGTATACATGAAGTAGTCATCAACTTGAAATGATGAATTTTGAATATGAAGTGCTTGATACTTAGGAAGAAGATATGTTATGGAAAAAGAATAGAAATTTTGAATGATGAGATGTATTTGAATATGGTGAATCATTTGATTAAAGATTATAAGATTTAATGAAACAAAGTTGGTGTTTGAATTGTTATGAAGTGGTTTTGTACTGGAAGAGGTGAATTTGAGAAGATTATGGGTGTATACGATGTTGGAATGGATGTAGGAGCCATTGGAGAGGCTTTGAAGGGAGTTTTGTGTCATGAATGTCCGTTAGACAACATTAGGCCTGTTAAATAGACCTTCTCAGTTTAAAAAGGCCCCCAGGCTAGTCCATGTCCGTTAAACAGACATGAATGCCTGTTAAACAGACCTTCTTAGGTTTAAAAAGCATCCCAAGCTCGACAATGTCCGTTAAACGAACATTCTCGGGATAGCTATAGTAAATCATGATTTTTGACCCTTTTTAAAGCAAAATCTCATTTTTAGTTCTTGAAAGTTGTAGATCTCAAAGTCCTCTTTTAAACCGTCTAGGAACGATATTAATCAGACATATTTTGTGAAAGTTATGGCAATTGCGCCAACATAGGTACAATATGATTGAGGATATAAACATGGTTGATTCTTTTGGCCATAACTTCATCGTTTGACCTCCAAATGAAGCAATTCTTAAACAAATAGATTCCTAACACATTTTTCTATCTCTCTATAAAAATTGGTAGCAATTGTTGTTGATTTGTGATTGATTGATTAAATGAAAGTATAGGAATCTATTGGAACAGTGTGAATAGGATTATTTTTACTAAGCATACTTCGGTGTTTTGATTATATCTGGATCTGCAGGATTCCAATTGAGATGGTTTTTTATTTGGAGTAAACTAAAGAAATAGGGATATAAATCATATGCAGAAGGAGAATTGTGATTCAGTCTCAAAGATGTTTAATTTTTAGATGAAAATTGTGTATAGTACACTGTTTTTAAATATAAACAACCCAAAAATGGTTGAGACATATCTTCCAAATTACTAAACCAAATTGAGTGCTTTGGTGTCAATAGAAACTTAAGACATTGAAGTACAACTTTCTTGAAGGAAGTGTTGCTCAATTTTGTCATTTACCTTATTAGATTTGTTATGCAATTTTGTCCTGTATGTGTATTGAAAGAAAAATCTAAAATGGTCAATGAAGTTATGAAATGGTTTTAACATTGGTTTACTATGGTCCAAATTATAAATACAAATGGTATTAATGAGAGCTTTGATATCTGAATGATTTGTTGATAAGGGTCACAATAAAGTACCCTGAAATTGTCATAAACATGCATTGTACATATTTCATTTTATTCACGTGCATTATTAAACACTTATGATGTAAGTGTATAAGTCGATCTGTTCATTGTGCAAGGCGACTTATGCATGTTCGGTACTGATAAGTCTACTTGTATCTCCTGTAAGTCGACTTGTGCGTGTACAGTACTGTTAAGATTGTTAGAGTAGTGCCCTAAAGGCAATCCCCTTGTACAAAGTTGTGTACAATCTTTATGTATTAATAAAGAAAGGCAAGTTTCATTAATTTGATGTTC
>JAOTAZ010000220.1:15458872-15475296 GCA_025629785.1 Erythroxylum oxycarpum | reverse complement strand
CTAATTGGTGAATCGACTCTTTAAATTTTTTTTTAAAATAAAATTTGTATGGTAGAAAGATGAATGTAATCAATTTTCTTTCGTTTATTTGCGGGTAATTGTTGTATTTGTTCTAGAATTTGTTCTTGGTCTATAAGACTAATTCTTATATGTCCATTACATTGATCGATTCTAACAGGTGTTTCATAAATCATTTTACCAAAATAGATTAGATTTTGACGATTGAATAGTTTTTGAAAAGCTGGTTTATGTATATCTTGTCCGAGTTTTAAGTCTAACTGGGCTTTTGCTATTTGTTTTTGTTTATCTTGTGATATTAAAGTAGAAACTTGAAATGTTCCTAATGATTCAGTGAGTTCTAAAGTATCTATATCTAAAATTTTGGAGTCCTTGTCATTTTTTACTAAACTAGTCATAATTATTGGTAATGATAAAGTTGATGATTGATTTTAATAGTTTCTAATGTATGTAACTGTTCTGTGTACAGTTGATGTAATTGTTGAACTACTGCTAAATGTTCCTCATAAGGTCTTCTTCCTTGTCTATGAATTCCAACAAAAATGAGGTAATTAATTCGTGTTTCATTATATTGTACATGATCTAAATATTTAGCTATATTATCTTGTATAGTGATAATTTGTTCTTCTATATCAATACAAATAGGGCAAGTCATATTATTCGTTTATATCAAGCGGATGAACAAAGATGATACTAAGAATGAAAAATACTAATAATGGTTGAATATAAAGAAAACAAAATGAATAATGAAGAACAATGATTAAATAATTGAGACAATAATTAAGAAAATAAAATATGCAAAATGTCATGATTTAATCAATTAAGTATTTCATATGATCTTGAATTTCCAGGCAATCTTTTTTAATTAAATTGTAAAAATATTTCGTTTGGGATAACATTTGTCATTCTTCTCTTAAAAGCTGATTATGTTGATGTTGTTTAGCTAATTCTATTTGTTCCTTATAGACCTGTATATAGTTTAACTGTTCTTCTTCTAATTGATAATAAAATTCAATTAATTTTTTTAAGTTCATTACGAAAATCAAAATACATAAGTCTATCTGTATCTTTCATGATCTGAAGAGCTGCTTCCTTGATGGTTTGAGCTTCTGCATAAAGTGGGTGATCTTCTTGTTGATCATATTTGGGGTCAACGTAGATAGTATGAGCGTGCTTGTTTCGAGCTATATATTTAGTAAGTAAAAATTCTAGTTCTCTGTCTCTACTATAAGTGAATTTGATATTATCTTTGAGTGATTGTTTGCGTGCAAAATAACTTGTCATGTTGGAATTGAAAAATCAAAATATTATGATTAATATGTTTCTACTATGATAAAATACTAAAAACAACTGAATCTCATACCTGTTAAGTCGCTTGAATGCCAACCGAAGGCGAATTGCGAAGGAGAGGTTTGAGCAAACAGAGTGTTTATTTAGTATCTTATATCTTCTGAGGGCTCAAAGGCTTACATTTATAGGAAGGAAAAGAGTGAAAGGCTAAAAACAAGTGGCCGACATAAAGAAAAAGCGAAAGATGATAAAGTAAAGTAAATAGGAAGATACCCTAATAATTTACATCTTTTTACAAAGAGGTGGTCAAACTGGACCTACATACTTGTCTTGTTGTTCTTTTGTCAGTTGCTCTCTTTTGCTTTATTCTTCAATTATGATAGTTGTGTCATCATCTTTATCTTGTGATGGTTGTCCTATCGTGGGGCAATAATTACATCTGAGTACTGGATAGTCTTGTAATTGATGACAAATGGCATTCTTCTATGCTTATGATAATTGCTCAAAAATGCCATCTATGTGTGTGAAAGGATGACTGAATGTTTGAATAATTTGAATTGCTTCAGTACTGAGAGGAGTTTTGTATGATGATAGTATAATCATTTGAGGTCCTTTGTAGTTGATTTTGAGTAGTGATTCATTATTGATTTTGTTGCATTGGTTGAATATTCCTTCAAAGCAATTTAGATTGAGCTTATTGATGGTGTCCCAATGAAATTCATATTTTGGTGGTTCATCCACTAGTGGGTAGATGCCATTGCTTACTCTAATATGTAAATAGGCAATTCGATGTACTTTGATTGTTGCCTTGGTGCAAGTTTCTGATGCTTCAAAGATAGGATAGCTGCTGTAGACTTTTATGAATAGTTCTCGATATTTGGCAAATCTATCTTTGTAATTCTTGACTGCACTGATGAATCCACTAGGGAATTCTGATAGTATTTGTAAATTTTGAATGTAGATTGTATCAACAAGTCCGTATTGAAGTAATAAATATGTAGTTAATGCTTCAGCTTCTGGAAAAATGATTGCTTTTGGTCCAAACCTTCCTCGATTCTGTGGATAATATTGATGAGGCTTCATTTATGTTGTCCATTCATTAAGTGATTGAAAACAGTCACAAAATGTTTCTACTGTAATTACTTTGGCTCCTTGATTAATAGCTTCATCTAAGGTTCTGCTAGGAAGATTGTGAATCCTTTCGAGGTCTATGGCTTTTCCTAAGATTTTCATATTTGGAGGTGTTGGGGAACTGCTGGTGAGTACAATTTTGTAATGAGAACGAAGTGGTGGATTTTGGTAATCTTGGAATGATTTTTCTGCTTCAATTCTAGTGGGGAAACTTTTGTGTATAATGCTACTTTTTCCAGTAATATGGGAGGCTGCTTGATGCCATTGATCATAGATACCTGCTTTAGGTCCATTGTAGATAACATAAAATTTTGATTCTGGTTAGGTTGAAGATTGTGTATATGGAAGAGGTGGTTGGTTACTGGCAGAGTTTGGGAGTACTTGAGTTAAAGGAATGGTTGAAATGGTATTGGGTTGGTCAGTAGTAGAACTGGATGGTTGGTTTTGTTCTTTCAACAATGTGATGGTAGTTCGAAGTCGGTTTATTTCTTTGGTAACAGTGCCGGTTTTCTGTTGAAGGTTTATCAACTCGGCTTCCTTTTGTATTAATGTATCTTTTAATTATTTCAAAACTGCTTCCATTCTCTTGTAAGAATATCTGCAAGAAAATTGTTAGTAGTATTGATATAATGAATAGAAAATGTATATTGATTCAATTCCAATTGCCATCTGATAAGACGACCTTGGTTGTAATTTGATCTAATTGTGTACTTGATAAATCCACATAGATACTTCGAATCTGTTCAAATCTTTGAGAAAATGGTGGATAGATCTATTACCGGTTGAATTTGAAATTCAAGCCTGTCTCAAATCTTTGAGAAAATGGTGGATAGACTAATGTTTCTTTCTCATGAGTTGTATACTTCAATTCAGTGGGATTGAAAGTCCCATTTATTTTTATTTTTTATTTTTTGACCAAAAACATAAGAGTACCCTACAGAGAAAGGCTAAAAACTAACCCAAGCCAACAGGCTTACCTAGTACACCCATCTCCTACTAGCCTTTCCCTATCAGGAACATCGTACATAGATTGCTCAAAACGTAAAATAGGAATTAATTCATAAGGGACAGAGTCCCAGTGATGAAGTTGTGCATGTAATAAGGCTACCCTCGCAAGAGAATGAGCCGCCTTATTGGCACTCCTAAGTGTCCATTAGAAGGACAAATGGAGGAAATGTTGCTTAAAAGTGTGACAATCGAAAGCCAACATTTCAATCTCCGAGGAATTAAACGAAGATGTTGTGACCGCTTGAATCGCCTGTAAACAATCGGATTCCACTATAACTTGATCGATGTGTTTGTTTTTCAGCCACGAAAGAGCTTCTCGTATTGAAATAAGTTCTGCCAGAACTGGATCCAATAAATACTCAAAAAATCCTGATAATGCAACGACAAAGCCACCCCCTGAATCTGGCAAAACCACACCAAAACTTGTAGCTTTCTGCTCTTTAAAAATAGCCGCATCTACATTGCATTTAAAAAAACCATCCGGAGGGTGACGCCACCCCGATATAATATCACTCGGTCTATCAGCTAGTACTATAACCCTCTCAAAACAATTACGTGCTTCCTGCCAGGATTTAAGAAAATAATCAGCAAAACTAAGAACCATGCTAGGTGGGACAGACTTACCCTGCCAAACATGCAGATTACGGTGATACCAAATACTCCGTAGAAGAGTTAGCATTCAGGGTAGCAGAGATACCGACATGTTTGCTACCGTATGCCCAAGCATAGCATCGACTCCCTGAGTTGAAAACTGCAAGTTTGCTAGCAACCAAATGTCTTTGGCTTGAGGACAATCCAAGAGCACGAGATTCAAGTCTTCTTCGATACCACAGACATCGCATTCAGAGGAGAGTGTAACGCCTCTACGCCTAAATCGAGACTTACATGGTATAAATCCCCGGAGGCAGCGCCATATGAAGTCTGTAACCTTAGGAGGGACAGGTAGTCTCCACAATCTACTCCAATGAGTGCCCACTACAAAATGATCAACATCCGTATTTAACTTGCAAGCCAGTTGATAGCTAGATTTAACTGTATACCGTCCATCCATGTTATGATGCCAGATCAGTTGATCAGGAGGCTTTGTATGCGTAATGGGGACTTTTGAAATACATTCAACATCATATGGCGTAAAAAGCCCTTCTAGTATCTGCGCATCACAACCCAAACCTGTCTCATTAAAGAGTTCGTTCACTTTCATCTGCTCCAAAGATGGAATTGGGAAAGAGGTGGTAAAAAAATTATCCACTGATCCTAGAAAACCTTAATAAAAGCACCATCCCTAAGTCTCCACCGAACCCCTTGAATCAATATGTCCTTTGCTGCGAAAATACTCCAAATAAAACTGGCATTAGGTCGATTCCTCGCTTCCAAAAAGTTACCTGTAGGAAAGTATCTTGCTTTAAAAAGTTTACTCGGAAGGGAGTCTAGAAAAGCAAGAAATCTCCATGCTTGTTTACAGAGCATGGCAAGATTAAAATTGTGAAGATCCCGAAAACCCATACCCCCATATTTCTTTGGCCTACAGAGACGCTCCCAGCTCGCCCAGTGAATGGTCTTTCTGTTATTTGAGCCCGAACCCCACCAAAAAGCATTCATCAATTTTTGTAATTCATCACATGTCCCTTGAGGAATGAGGAAAACACTCATGCAGTATGCAGGAAGCTCTTGGGCGACAGTATTGATGACAACTTCCTTTCCTGGTCTGGACAAAAGCTTGTTCTTCCAGCTCGTAATCCGCTTGTGTAAACGATCATTGACAAAAGAAAAAACCTGTTTTTTCTGTCTCCCAATTAGTAATTGAAGACCTAAATATCTTCCATGATCAAGAGGATTACTTACTCCTAGGATAGTTTCAACCTCAGTCCGAGAGTATAGAGTAGTATTCGAGTTGAACATGATACCTGAATTTTGATAATTAACCGCCTGCCCCAAAGCTGCTTCATAAATGCCAAGAATTCATTTGATATTGTGTCCTTCCCTTGCATTTGCTCTAAAAAATAGGAAACTGTTGTCCGCAAAAAATAGATGGGATACATTGGGACTGCCGGGGCAAATAATGGCTCCATATATATCTCTTTGCGCCTTGTGTCGCTGTAGCAAAGCAGATATCCCTTCAGCACATAAGATGAAGAGGTACGGGGACAACGGATCTCTTTGTCTCAACCCCCGTTTAGGAATAATTGGACCAATTTCAGTTCCATTGAAAGCCACTGAATATCAAACTGTGGTAACATATACCATAACAAGCTCCACTCACTTCCTATCAAAACCCAGTTTTAATAAGATAAACCGTAGATAATCCCAGTCCACGCGGTCGTATGCTTTACTGATATCAATTTTGAGCTCTGTTTCACCAATCTTGCCCTTGCCCTTATTTCTCATATAATGTACAATTTCAAACGCCACCATGACATTGTCGGTGACGAGCCTTGATTGAGCCCAAGTTTATATTATTAATTGGCTACATTTTCATAACTGTTAATGCACTTTTTGACTCCTAATTGTGACTTTTATGTTTAAATTAGTTCCTTATAGTGAGCTCATGTTATTTGCAATTTGTTAGTAAAATTGTTGCAACTTGATATAAATCGCATGATAATTTTTCTAAGGACAATTGATACTGCAAATTGCTATTTTATTTTGTAGGAAAAGAAGGAGTTAATAGGAAGTGAGCCTAGCAGCACGTCGCGGCGCATTCAACAGAAGGCACGTCGCGACGTGTGCCGATTCCCACGCCGCGGCGAGTAGGCAAAGATAGCACGTCGCGACATCCGAAAATTGGCATGCCGCGGCGAGTAAGCCAGAGCAGCACCTTGCGACGTCAGTTAATCCACACGTCACGACGTGCAGACAGATACCAGACCTTAAATGGAAAATCCTCTCACTGTTCCAACTTGACCCGACCCCGGTTCTTTAAATACTTACCAAATTTGGTCATAAAGAGACGGCTGGCTACACATATCAACACGGATACACATTCGAAAACCTAGAGACGATCCGAACACTTCATCATCGTCATTCTCCACCGCGACCATCATCCACCATCGACCACTTCATCATCATCTACACCGTAGGATCATCTTCACTATGGATGCCGTCAGAGTTACGACAGTGTTGAGGACTACGACCGTCATGCTTGGCTAGGCATTCCGACCTTTTGAAGATGTAGCAATAACTTGAGTTCACCAGGCTTCAAAGGGGATTCATCATTCATTGTCTGAAATTTGGTTATATTATTGTAAAACTCTGATTTAGAGTTTACGGTTATATGATTAAATTAGCTTGGTTATAGTTTAATCGGGTGTTGAACAATGATTTGTGTTTTGGATTGGTTGATGTAGAACTTGTGCTTGAATATATGAAGTCTCATATATGTCTTTGGTGATTGCATTAATCCTCATTATCTGCCTAGTTTTGTTTGATATAGATGATTGTGTTTGATCCAATAGACCACTTGCATGAATTTGTCCATTTCACACAATAAGGTTTTTAACAAGGTTTTAAATAATGGAGTTCATTAATTAAATCCTTGGATCTAAAGACTCCTTTAGGGTTGATCTTTTTAAAACTTAGTGGATTTCATCTCCGAAAATTTGATTTGAACCGAGATAGCCTAAGCTCATTTTCAGGAGGACTTTATCCAATTTGATCATAGTTTGAACTTTGTTTGTTTTAAAATTCCCAAAAATCCAAAAATATACGTTTTATACAATTTTCTTTAATTTGGTTAATTTGCTCAATTCTGATCAACTTGCAAAACCCCCCTTCTTTTATCAACTTTAATAGCATTTTTTGACTTATAGGCTAGCTTAAACATTTTTTGTCGGTTCTGATTTAGAGAGACGACCCGAGGTTATAACCCATCCTGCAATCTTGGAATTTATTATTTTGACCGGTTTCCAAGGATCGATTTTAAGATTAAGTCGACAGAGCCGCGATCAGTGAGTTAAATGTAGTGGTGTCACTGAACAGGTTTCATTGAACAGACATCAGTATTTTGGCCATAACTTGATCTGTTGATATCCAAAATGGGGTGATTTTAATTTTATATTAAACTAGCTATATATTTCTACAATTTTAGTGAAGGAATATAATTTTATTTCTGACTTTAAGGGATTTGAAATGTGGCATGAAGTTGAGTTTTGGATTTTGTCACTGTTTGAGAACAATATGTAGGATTTTGGGTATAACTCTAGGAATAATGAACCAAAATGTATAAACTTTAGTCCATTAGAAACTTAAGACATAGATAAACGTTTTTCAGAGGATCATGTTATCTAGAAACCTCAATTTCTATGTCGTAATGACCATACAAAACTGACCCAAAACCTATCCTAGGAAAATATGGAAAAACTAATGAAGGAATTGGATGAGGACTTTTGGATAAGCCATCCCACGATTTTGGGAAGCCATACATGATCGTGGAAATGGCATGGCAGTAAAGAAAATGTTGGTTTGTATGATTTTTGAACCAATTAAGGATAAGGTACTCGACTATGATGCATTTGGACTTGATTAAGGTTTAAAATGAACATAATTTGATGTTGGAAAAGTTGTTTAAATGTGTGATAAGTTTTGATTGATAATTAATGTTATACTTTAAGGAAAAGAATGTTTGATAACAATGCATCTAAGTTTGGAATGAAGGAGTGTTAAAGGAAGGAAGAAATTCGTATGAATTCAAATATATTCCAAAGGATATTAATAATATATTAAGAATGAATGAATGAGAATTGTAAATTATGTGAAATATTTTTAATGCTAAAAAAGAGTTAGTAAATGTATGGTTAATGAATGGAGCACAATCAAGTCTACTTAAAGTATTAACCTAAATGCAAACAAGACAAATCCAAGTGACAATATGTGAATGATTATGAATTTTGATGAAGGAAACATGCCCGGGATAGTCATTGGGCATGCATTGAATATGACCATATATGTATGTGCATAAGTGAATATGTATTTGATTGATCAACTTTGTAAAGTAAATTTTGTGTGTATTGCATGATGTATAGATGCTCAAATCAAATGCCATAATTTAGACATTGCTGGTCCATCCAAGCAATAGCATATACAAAAGCGTACTGTGAGTAATCTAGATGTTCTCACTAGGATTGATTTACTTCTGTTTAACTTCCAATTATTGAACTATTAATGATCTGATTGTAATTATGATATTACTGATTCCAGATAATTAATTGTCTGAGTAGTTTAATATTCGGGACTATATTGGGAGTGTTTGTGATTTGAATGTGAATAAGGAAGTTGAATGCTCAACTATTTTTTGAATGCCGAACTTAGATCTGATGAACTGTGAAAATTGAATGTGCTTATTGACTGAAAATGACTGGTGATATATTATATGAACTCTTATACTCCATTACATGATGCATGTTCACAAAAAGGAGTTGTGACCGGAGTAGCCAACGTGAAAAGAGCTTTAAGCTCAGTTATGCGCATCAAAGCGTCAGGCTCAACATTTAATGAGCCCGGTATCCACAATGGATACAGGACAATACTAAAATGAGTCTGGTATCCACAACGGATACATGATAGTGAAATAGGCGCTCAGCCACAACAAAATAAAAATGGAAGCGAGTATCATATGCATCTGCATTTGTACATTATGATTATGAATTAAATGGTTAAGAATTTATTTCTAAAATTGTGGTGATAAAGTGATATGCTACATTTGCATAATTGATGTTAATGTGATTGATTGGGATATATATAAGATTTGAAAGAGTATATGAAATGTGTGACTTTCATTATGTCTTATTGAGATGAGGAATGTTGTGAGTTTGGTTATATATGACATATTTGTGTATTTGATGTGAGTGAGTCCATCAATGATGGTTGGCTCACTGAGTTCGCAAAACTCATCAAAATTGCAATGTGACTTTTCAGGTACAAGAGGAGACCTAGTTCCTAAGTTACTCTAGAAGAATGATTTTGGATTAAGAAATGGCTCAAAGGTCTATCAGCTGACGTCTGAGGAATAGTAGATTGTTTTATGTTGTTTACTGATGTCATATAGAACTTTTTTATAAAAGCTTGTAAACTTTCAAATGTTTTGGTAATGTAAATATTTGTTTTAATGAATACAGTGTAAATCATGTTTGTAATACAATGAAGAGTAATAGTTTTTTTAAGTATTGTGTTATTCTTTATGATGCCACATAAGAGAACATAACTGCTCTAACATGTCGTTATCATAGGATATGTACTTGAATGTCCTCTGGATGATCTGGTATATACTATATGGTAATGGGGTGTTACAATTTTTGTATCAGAGCATGGTTTGGCATCCTTAGGGACTTATAAGAGCATTTAGACATGCTATATGTTGAGAAATTCGTATAGTGATCAAGAGTATTGTTTGATATAGGTCATTCTCCATAGGAGATCAAGTCATAGAGTTAGTTAACCTTGAGTCTATAGGAGCCAATAGAGAGTCTCTAGTACCTCAGTCAAAACAGATGCCTCTGAGAATTCCTAAGATAAGGCAGAGGAGGTATCAAAAGCTCCGAAAATAGGGGGCTGTAGACTTCTATTGTTGGACCCTAAACTTTTCTTGGAAGTTAGAACTCTTATATGTGAAATGTTGGAAGTTAAAAGTTGGAAAATGTAATTGGAACATGTTTATCAAGCATGCTTTGGTGTTTTAGCCATAATTTTTTCTCTAGTTATCCAAATGAGATGATTCTTGATTTAGATTAAACTAGAGAAATAGGGCTACAAATTATTTGATGAAATTGAGTTCTAATTCAAACTCTAAGAGTTTCAATTTTTTGATGTAATTTGAGCACAAATTATTATTTCCGTATAAGAATAGTTTGAATGATTTTGGTGTCATTAGAAAATTAAGACAATGAGGAGCATTTTTCTAGAAGGAAGTGTTATCAAATTCCTTTGACTTTCCATGATTATTAGTTAAGAAGTTAGAAGTATAAGAAGTTAGTTGTAAAGACAAAAGGAAGGCATAATGGGAAAGACTAAGTAAATGAAGGGTAAAATGGGAAAAGAACAAATAAATGGGCTTGAAGTAAGAAAGAGAGAGAGAAATGTCGTGAGAGGCCAAAAGATAAAAGAAAAATCATGAAATAGAAGAATAGAAAAGGAGAGAGTAGTAGAGAGAAGAAAAGAAGAAGGAAAGAAGAAGAAGAAGGAAAGAAGCTTGGAGGAAGAAGAAAAAAGGAGAAATAAAGCTTGACAAGGTAAGTTTATCTTTTCTTCTTGCTTTGTTAGAAAAGGCGTTAGAGAAAGAAAGAGGTTTTGTGTAGAGAGTGAAGTTGTGTTAGACGAAGAAGATTTGAGAGAACCCATTTGATTTTAGGGTTTCTAAGCTAGGTTTTGGGTTTTCTAACCTAGATGGACTTTGGGTAGGTTAAGGTTGAGCTTGATTTGTGTTGATTTCATTTGTGGTGATTTTGAAGTTTTAGGGATTTTATTGAATTGAAATTGAATGGGAGAATGTTAGGAGATTAAGAAAATCCTACCCAAGAGAAAGGAGAAGGGCCAAATTGAGTTTGGATCTTCAAGAGTTATAAGGTGGGTAATTTATTTATAGTTATTGTGTAATGGACAAAATGCCTTGTGTGTGTGTATGCTTGAATTTCCAAATTGAGAATTTCTATGATGTGGAAAATGCATTATGATGTATTTTATGTTATGTTATGCATTGAAAGATGTATGATATTTTGATAAGAGTTGAATTGTGAGCATGACTATGCTATGCCTTGTATCATGGCATTTTGATTAAATGGAAAGAAGAAAAAGTATGAGAATATGAACTTTTGATTGAATTGAGCATGGGATTTGGTTGTGTTTGGGCGAGACAGGAACCGTTTAGTAGTCACATGCACGTCGATATAAAGCCTTCTCCCGGCTGCCCGTTTGTGGCCCACGAGATCTGAAAAGTGGATTCGTTTCGTTCACAGAGTAAACTTCGATTTCTCTGTTTTGTTTCAAGAAACCCTCGAGCTAATTGTTTGTGCATTTGCATTTTGACATGTTATGTTCTGATGCAAATTGTGTTTTATGCTTGGATGATAAATTACATCAATTATGTTTAATGTGATGACGTATTGAATTATGAGTTGTGAATGCTGAACTTTCATTGCTAGATTAAGATAAGAAATGTATGCCTATATGAATGTTCATATATAAGCTTGATTGTATGGCTCATCGCTAATGGCTATAAATATATTAGCCGCTGAGCTGTGTAGCTCAACCCATCATTTCCCCTCCTCAGGTGCAGAACGGGAAGATTAGCGACCCTTGCAAGGAAATTGGACAAACTCCGAGATAGTTTGGTTTTGTACTAAGCTAGTTCGCTCACTTTTGTATAGCCTATTAAGCATGCTAAACATTGAGCATCCATTTGTAATTGTTTTAAGTTTGTGATGTGTATATTAATATCTAAATAAAGTTTGTTCAATTATTTACTTTGCTTAGTAATGAGAACGTGAATTTGGGGACTTCCTTTTTGTGTATGTTTATGTCATTTTATAAGTTGAGTATGATGGTTGTGGAAGTGGAATGCGTGTATGCATATGCTTCCTTGTTGAGGTCGCAAATTGTTGTTTGTTTTTAGAATAGCACGTTAGAGATTGGAAAGGTTATATGGGATGAACGATTTGAAGTGAGATTTAAGAGTGTAACGAAAAGTATTTAGTAGTTGAATTGGTACGAAGAGATATTGCATTTTTCAAGCTTTCATAGGTATAGAAATTGTGTTACCGACTTCAAAAGAAAATCTGGATTAATATAGGCTAAATTGGACAAAGTGATCTTCATGAAAGTTGTTTATCCTCTTAGCTTTCCAACGCTATAAAGTATGTAAATTTTGGGTATCGGAGTTGAGAGTTATGAGCATTATAAGTTATGATACTGCATAGGAGGTATGAACATGACAGCTATGGAAAATAATGAGAGTTTGTGCATGTTATGAGTCATTTGAGTTGAGGTTTTAGAGTTTAATGCACTCAAAATGGTAATTCAATGTTTAAGGAGTGATGTTACATTAGAAGAAGTGAACTTGGGAAGATTATGAGAGAATATAATGTTAGAATGGATGTAGGAATCATTAGAGAGGTTTTGGAGGAAGTTTTGGGTGACATATGTCTATTAGACAGACATTAGGTCTATTAAATAGACCTTTTCAGGTGAAAAAGAACCCCTACCTCACCAATGTCTATTAAACGGACATGGATGTCCGTTAAACGGACCTTCTCGGGTGAAAAATGGCACCCAAGCTAGTCTATGTCCGTTAAACGCACATTCACAGGACAGCTATAGTAAATCAAGATTTTGACCCTTTTAGAGGTAGAATCTCGCTTTGAGTTCTTATGAAAGTTTTAGATCTCGACGTCCTCTTTCTAACTGTCCAAAAACGAAGTCAATTAGACATCTATAGTGAAAGTTATGGCAATTACGTCAAGATAGGCACAAAATGATTAAGGACATAAACATGTTGGATTCTTTTGGCCATAACTTCATCATCTGACCTCCGAATGAAGTGATTCTTGAAACAATGGGTTCCTAACACGTTTTTCTACTTTTATACAAAAATTGATAGCTTTTAGTGTTAAATTTAAAAATATTGATGGAAAGAAAATGAGGGATGGGTTGGAAGAGCATAACTAGGTTGTGAACATACTTTAGGTTTTTTAACCATATCTTGATCTATAGAGCTTTGATTAAGATGGTTCTTACTTCAAAACAAACTAGAGGCTTAGAGCCTTAATTTCTTTGAAGAAGTCAATTTGAAATTCAAGTTTGAAGTTTCCCAAAATCTGTTTTGAATTAGGGGAAATGAGTTTGATTATGGTGATTGATTTGTATGGGCATGCCATTGAACAAATTGTGTGGAAAATTTTTAGATGTTATGAGAATGAAGATGAACTGATGATGGCTAATGATGAAATAACCCTATAGGGTAATATGTTCACGCTTTTTGACTCCAGATCTGATAGTTGAGCTCCGATTGTTGGGCTTCAAAAACAGGACCCAACATCTATGGAAGCATAGACCTCGCAAAGGCAGAAGGTTGGTTGGAGAGAATTGAACGGGCGTTCGATCAAAAGGACAGTGAGTTCAATGAAGGATCTGATTATATAGTCTCACTACAAGGTCCAATATATCAGTGGTTGAAGACTATTCCTGGTAGTTTTGCCCAATCATATAGACTGAACTAGGAAGACTTTTTGAAAGTTTTCAAGGAGAACTATATGCCAAAAATCTACCTAGATCGAAAAATGAAGTAGTTCCTCGATCTGAAATAGGGGAACTTCACAATAGCTAAGAAAGAAGTGCAGTTCAATGAGTTGATGGGGTGTGATACAACCTTGATCTCGATGAAGGAAGACAAGTGTAGATGGTTCAAGGATGGGTTGAGTTTGGAATCAGAACGAGGTTGGCCACTACCAATCTGAGTAGTTTTGTTAAACGCAACACTCCTTCGATTAGAATTGAGCAGTTGCTAAAGGATGGACACGTATAGTATAGACAGGAGCCCAGAGTGAAGAGATCTGGATAATTTCAAGCTAAATCTAGTAGAAGAATTAGTAAACACCAAAGCAGACCGCCACGATTACAATAGAGATCGGACAGTCAGGGTTTAGGCCGAGAGGTGGCTTTGGCTATTCTGGCAATGGTTAGTTGTCTGGAGGGCAGACATATAGCAGGCAACCATCACAGATGCCCAGTTGTGAAGACTGTGGAAAGAAGCATGGTGAGGAATGTTGGAGGTTAACAGGAGCTTGTTTACGTTTTGGCTCTTATGAGCATCAGTTTAGAGATTGTCCTGCAATTTCTAAAACCCAGTCTAGAATTAGAGGGGGCTCAATGACTGAGATGATTGTCTAGCAAAGTAGAGTCAGTGGAATGGGACTGAGAGGCAGAGGTAAAGGTAGAACTAGTTCCTCAGGTCCTAGTGTTAGGACTGAAGTGCGAAGTAATTAGCCACAGTCTCAACCTAGAATTTTTGTTACCACCAGACAGGAGGCTCAGGACTTTGCAAATGTCATCACAAATGTGTCTTTCAATTTGAGGCATTTGCATTGTTATACCCTGCGTCTACACATTCATTCATCACCTTGCATCTAGCATCTGGACTGCATTATAAGAGAGAGATACTGAAATGTGGTTTAGTAATGAGTACTTCAGTAGGTAGTAATATAGTGATTGGGGAGATATCTAATGAGTGTATTATACAAATTGATCAGGCGGAGCTAAAGGCTGACCTAGTAGTACTACAGTTGAAGGGGATAGATATTATTCTAGGCATGGATTGGCTCACTACTCATAGGGTCATGATGAACTGCTATACTAAGGAGGCAATCATTGAATCCCCTAGTCAACCGAGAGTAGTGTTTCGAGTATTAGTCATGCAGGTTGATTTCTTCGATGAATGCCTTGAAGTTGATAAGAAATGGATGTCAGGCTTATTTAGCCTAGATGACTGATACTTGTACTAGGCAGATAGTTCAGGATATTCCAGTTGTTAGGGATTTTTCGAACGTGTTTCCCAGTGAGTTACCGAGGTACCCCTAAAAAGAGAGGCGGAGCTTATGATTAACCTTATTTGTTGGACCCTAAACCTTTCTTGGAAGCTAGAACTGTTAAGTGAATTATTGGCAATTATTCATGTGTAAAGAAAGGAGGAATTCATGAAATTGAATTCAAATGGAAAATATGGTTTAGATACAAGATGGATTTTATATGATATGTTGAAAGTTAAAAAGCAGGAAATTGCAAATGAAATATGTTCATTGAGTATGCTTCGGTGTTTTAGCCATAACTTGATCCCTAGTTATCCAAATGAGATGATTCTTAATTTTGATTAAACTAGAGAGATAAGGCTACAAATTGTTTGATGAAATTGAGCTCTAAGTCAGTCTCTAAAAGTATCAATTTTCAGATGAAAGTTGAGCACAAATAATGTTTTAGTATAAGAACAGTCCAAATATGTTTGGCGTATGACTTTGGGACTATGGAACTAAATTGAATGATTTTGGATGTCATTAGAAAATTGAGACAATGAGGAACATTTGTCTAGAAGGAAGTGCAAGAAAATTCCTTCAATTACATGATTAGAAAAGGTTTTGATTTTTGAAAGAAGCTAAGCATGATTTAAATGAATTTTGAGGTATTGATAGATTAATTATTCTATTTTTATGGAATTAATGAGCATGTTAATGGGAGTTAATTAGCATGTTAATTTGAATAAGGCCATATGACATGGATTAAATTAAATTAAGGAGGTAAGATTGCATGAGGGGCAAAATTGGAAGACCACTTAAGTATTAAGGTTTCAAGGCTTATATGTAAGGGCAAGGTGATCATTACTCATTCATTAATGGCATTTTTGTAATTAGACATGTGGGTTGGCTTATAAGAAGAAGAGAAGCACAAAAATGGGAGGAAAAATGAAAGAAAAGAGAGAATAGAGGGAGAGGGTCGGTGGAGAGAAAGAAGAAAGAAGAAAGAAGATGTTAGGTTTTGATTTTTCATGGTCTTCAAAAGGGATTTTCAAGTTATTCAAGAAGGAAAAAAGGAAGAGGAGGATGAAAGACTTCTTTTGATCCAAGAAACTACTCATCTGGTGAAGATTTAAGGTAAGTTGGATTTTACTCTTTGGATTTTTTTTAGAGCTTTTGGTTCAAATAGCTTAAGAATGGTATGGGTTTATGTTTTCTAAGATCAATTTTAGTGATTACGTATTATGGATAGTCTAATTTGGATGCCTATTTGATTTGGGAATTTTGCTATGGATGAAGGAGATTAAGAGAGGCAAGAGGAATCATGAATAAGGGGAAGCAATTTGAGTCAAGTTTCAAGCAAGGAATGAAAGTGGGTACATGTTTATAATAGATTAAATAAGCCATTTTTTTACTTTCTTTAAATCAAGGAAATTAATGTTTTAAATTGCATCATAATTGTTGCATAAATTGTGTTTTGAATGAATTGAG
>JAOTAZ010000220.1:15425073-15435518 GCA_025629785.1 Erythroxylum oxycarpum | reverse complement strand
CTCATACTGCCCCGTGACTTGGCCAACCACTATTTGGCTATCGCTGTACACCTTCAAATGTTTCACCTCCATCTCTCTTGCCAACTACAGACCGGCTATTAGCGCCTCATACTTCGCCTCATTATTAGATGCCTTAAATTCTAATCTGAGGGCGTACTCCACCTTTTCTTCCTGGTGTGGGTTGATCAAAACCACTCCTGCCCTGCATCCCTCAGCATTAGAGGATCCATCAACGAATAAACTCAAAGTGGGGGTATAGTTCATTCGAGGTCGGCTGACTCATCTCTGCTACAAAATCCGCCAACGCTTGGGCTTTGATCGTCGTCCGCGACTTGTAGTGTATGTCGAACTCTCCTAGTTCTACCGCCCACTTTATCAGTCATCCTGAAGTTTTAGGTTTCTGCAAGCATTGCTTGAGAGGTTGATCGGTCCATACCTCAATTGTGTGACTCTGGAAGTAGGGTTTGAGCTTTCGTACTGCGGTTACCAACGAAAGAGCCAGCTTCTCAATGGGCGTATACCACGTTTCCGGCCCGCTCAACACCTTACTGATATAGTAGATCGAAAATTGTTCGTTACACTTCGATCGAGCAAGAACTGCGCTGATTGCCCTTTTGTGACCGCCAAATAAATAATCAGACTTTCCCTATCCACGGGGCTCTGCAAGACAGATGGGCTAGTCAGATACTGCTCTAGGTGCTGAAATGCTCGCTCACACTCATCCGGCCATTGGAATTGGGTAACATCCGCTTTCTGTAGAATATTGAAGAACGGGAGGCATTTTTCCCCCATCCTAGAAACGAATATGCTCAAAGAAACTATCCGCCCGGTCAGTATCTGAACATCTTTCAAACATCGGGGCGAGGGCATCTTGATGAGGGCTTCGATCTTCTCTGGATTTGCTTCAATCCCCTGCTGAGTAATCATGAATCCCAAGAATTTACCGAATGCCACACCAAAAACGCATTTTTTTGGGTTCAAATTCATCTGAAATTTACTGAGGGCCTGAAAGACGTCCTTGAGATTTTCCATATACTCCGCAACCGTCTTACTTTTGACCACCATATCATCCACATAGGCTTCAACCGATCGACCAATCTGGTTTTTAAAGACTTCCATGACGAGCTGCTGGTACGTGGCCCCTGCATTCTTTAAACCGAACGGCATCACCTGGTAACAGTACATGCCCTGGTCGGTTATGAAGGCCATCTTCTCTTCATCTTCGAGACTCATTTGGATCTGGTGATAACCCAAAAAGGCATCTAGGAAGCTGAGTAACTCATGATCCAATGTAGAATCTACTAATTGATCAATCTTTGGCAATGGGAAACTGTCCTTCGGGTATGCTTTATTTAAGTCGATGAAGTCGATGCACATCCTCCACTTTCCGTTTTTCTTCTTCACAAGTACAACGTTCGCCAGCCATTCAGGGTACTTGACCTCCCGAATGAACCCAGCATCGAGTAGTCTCTCTATCTCATTCTTGATTACCTCCTGCCTTTCCTTGCTGTGCCATCGCTTCTTCTGTCTAACCGGCTTGCGATCTTTTCGGATACTCAAAGAATGCGATGCGACCGATCGGAAAATTCCAGGCATATCACTCGGTACCCATGCGAAGACCAATCTGTTTGCTATCAAGTAATCTGTGATTTCTTTGACCAAGTGTTTTTCGAGCCCAGAACCTAGGTTTGTGAATGTGGATTGGTCTGTTTCATCCAATACCACCTGCTGAGTTTCTTCTACAGGGTTCATCTTCTCCATTTCTTCATCAGCTCTCACGTCGAGAGAGCTTGTCAAGACTATCGCCTCGTCTAATGTTCTCGTTTATGCTAAGTAACATTCCCTAGCAATTCCCTGATGACCCCTAACAACACCGATTCCATGGAACGTAGGGAACTTCATCTTTTGATAGTAAGGGGAGACAACAGCTCTGAGGGCGTTTTGTGTGGCTCGTCCAATTATTGTATTGTACGCCTCTACAAACTTCACGACCAGGAACTCAACATCCCTCTCTATCTGACACGACTTTCGTCCGAACTTTACTGTTAAAGAGACTCGGGCAAACGGATAAGCCGATGCCCCTGTTACTCCCTTAATGGGTCCTTCTATTGGCAACAATCGGTCCTCCGGTATCTCCATCTGCTTGAATGCATCATAATATAGTAGGTCGACCGAGCTGCCTGTGTCGATCATTACTCGTTTTACCTCATACCCATTCATGTTTAGAGTAACCACCAGCGCATCCTCATGAGGGTAGCTAACACCATCAAGATCGGATTCGTCGAACGGTATTATCCCCTCTTTCTGCTTCTGTTTCTTGGCGAACGAGTCCTCGTCAACCTGCCTAACATACCTCTTTCTGCCTTTTTCGATCGACCCTCCTGTCGCATTGCTGCCAACAATCATGTTGATAACCCCAATCGGTCGATCATTTTGTCGTTCAGCATTTCTATCGTCCCTCGTCATGGGTTGTGGCCTCGTGCCACGTCGGTCGTCTGTATGTCTGTTCTGCCGCCCTCTCTCATCAATATGATTGTGCCCCCAAGGCCTTCGCCAACTGTCAGATCAACCGCTTCCACTGTTATTGTCTCGATCGGCATTACTTCGATCGGTGTTTTTCCCATACTTAACTCGATCGCCCACGATTTGTTCTAAGGCTTCAGCAGAGTGGCGATCGGGCGGCACACCAATTGGTCGAATGGGAGCCTGCTGTTGTTCCGGCTGAGAGTGTAGGATTTGGCGGATCAATAGCTCGGCCGCTTCCTCTATCTGTTTTTTGGTGAGGGAGGTTTGCGGCGGTGCAGAAGGATTTGCATCCAGGGGCCGCTGGGAATCGAGGTGTGAATTGACCTCGGCGTCGTCTTTTAAGACTATGCTCTGTTCTTTATGATTTTGGTTGTAAAGCTGCGGTTGATCGGTCGGATGCGACGACTGAGTGCGGGAATCATGATGTGGTGGCGGAAGGGTGGTGGGTAACCGCAAACCCATCCTTTGCATCGCAAGTGCCGTGACGGCGGCAATATCAGGATTGGCTGCTGCCGCCTGACTGACCTGTGTATTTCTGGACGTGGTGTCCTGATGTTGGGCCCCATGGTGGGCGCCAACTGGTTCAGTCAGATTCTGCGGGGGCTGAACGTTATTGCTTGGATCCATAATTCTGTTTGACTCCAACTAAAGAATACCTGCAAAACAAATAAAGGCACGCCGGTGGTTAGTTCCCGGAAAGTCCCTCCGACGCTCAAGTTAGTCTTTTGTAGAATATTTGGCTGCTGAGAACAGAAAAGAAGCTAGGGTCGTAATCTCGTACCTGTATCACGGTAGAATAGTACCTTATATATGGAATAGACGCTAGGTTTAGGTCTTTACGTAGATTTTTGTGTTTGCATGGGAGTCTAACACCTGATAGGCCGGATGGGCCGTGGACGTGTGAAGATGGGCCTGGGCCTAGTACAGCCAACCCAACCAAACCTGATTAATATAACAGAATAAAATTTCTTATAATAAACTGTATTTATTAAAATAATGTAAAAGTCTGGTATTGATAAAATGTGTTTCCAATAATAACTTATGGGGCCGCTACAGCCAACCCTATAGCTGCTAGGCTCCATGGTCGTAGGTCCCTCATAAAAGTTAATCACTCCGTCTCCATGTCACAATCGCAAATCCACCGTCCACTTCGCTGACCATGAGTTTTTCACTGCCTAAAAACATTCAAGTAGGACCCGTGGCCTAACTTGGCCGGTGATCAGGCCGCTCCTAAATTCAAGTACCACCATAACTTTTATCCACCACAGTAGGTCTTCACGTCACTCACCGACATATGGCACAACATTTGAACAGTATAATAACATTCCCAGTCAGCCCCCTACCCTGTAGCCATTATTTTAGGTTTATAAATTCAAGCGGAACACTTGCTTATCACCTGTGCCATTACATCCATAGTGATAGAGTACAAGCTAAAACCAAAGGACTGCGAGTTCATCAAACAAACAAAATGCCAATCTATAAGATAGCTATTGGGAGTCCGTCAGAGGCTAGCCACCCGGACGCCCTCCGGGCTGCCTTGGCTGAGTTCTTCTCCATGATTATTTTCGTGTTTGCCGGTCAAGGTTCTGGCATGGCTTTTAGTAAGTGATCAAATGTTGCATATTGTAAATCAATGTCAATTACATCATTTTATGTTAGGATCATGTACAAAAGTGTAACGATAAAGTCATATACTGCCAATACATAATATGACTATTTCATTAAATTATTTATTCTCCTTCATTACATCCTAAAATTTATTTCTTTCCATTACGTTTTACCAATATATGTTCTGACAGGCAAGCTCACCGATGATGGGTCGACTACGCCGTCAGGACTAATAGCCGCCGCATTGGCTCATGCATTTGGTCTGTTCGTGGCTGTTTCGGTGGGTGCCAATATTTCAGGGGGTCACGTGAATCCTGCTGTGACCTTGGGTGCATTCATTGGCGGTAACATTACTCTGTTGAGAAGTATTTTGTATTGGATCGCTCAGTTGCTAGGATCTGTTGTTGCTTGCTTGCTTCTCAAATTCGCCACTGGCGGCATGGTAAGAAACTATAAACAGAACTCACATGCATTAGATGATGAACACTAGAGAGAAATATATTCCATTTGTTGCTGAAGCGGTATTGACATTACAGGAAACATCAGCATTTTCGCTGTCATCTGGAGTTTCATCGTGGAATGCACTTGTTTTTGAGATTGTGATGACCTTCGGCCTGGTATACACGGTGTACGCTACGGCAGTGGATCCAAAGAAGGGAGATATTGGTGTTGTTGCACCTATCGCAATTGGTTTCATAGTAGGTGCCAACATTTTGGCCGGTGGTGCTTTTGATGGTGCGTCCATGAACCCTGCGGTTTCTTTTGGTCCTGCAGTCGTGAGCTGGACGTGGACTAACCACTGGGTCTATTGGGTCGGCCCCTTTATCGGTTCAACTGTTGCTGCTCTCGTGTATGACAACATTTATATTGGTGACAATGCACATCACCCTCTTAGCACCAATGATTTTTAGGAACATGTCCTTTCTGTTTTTCGTTCTTTAGAGTGGATCCGAGAAGAAATAAAGCTTCTACTTTCTGGTTTTAGATCCTTATAGGTTATGCAGTAGTTAGCCATTCTTCCTGTAGCCTTGTTTGTTCAATTTAATCAATTTATCGTTTTGTTTCTCTAGTTACTACTAGCAACTCTTTGTAGGTATCCATCTTAGCCTTCACATATTACGAGAGGTAACGGGTTGGATCCAAGGTCCTTAGGTTTTGAGTCTGAAACCCAATATGAAATTAAATCTAAATAACTGAATTCAAATTAAATTAAATATAATTTAATCTATTAATTTAGGATGATCTAATTTTGCATAATTAATCAAATTTTAAATTTAAACTTGATCTCATTTGAATATTTAAATATATATTCAAATTCAATCAAAAAAGGCATTACGTATTGAATTTATAACATATCCGAACCTAAACTTTTGTCATCTCTATCTCAAATCAAGATTCTAGTTGTTAATATGCACCAAATTGGTCTGGTTTAGGCCTTCTCACAGCTAGCCTTATTTTGTAAGCGTCACCAAGTTGATTGCGAAAGAACAAATAACTATGCAAAGGAGAAGCAAACTGTTGGATCTTGAAGAGAGAATGCTTTTTTCTCCCCCCTCATGCAATAAAACTATGGACTCATTAGACCGAATTACCATTTAATCCTCAGCCCCCAGACACCTCCACCAAGGCTTAAACCTTATTGAAGCCTAGAGGGGTTGATATGAAGCCTTCCTCCCTCTAAGGCTATATTGTCTTTACTCAATGGTCTTGTTTAAGTTCTTATTGTCCTGCAAATAAAACCTGAGATCGTGTGCCTGAAAACAATCTTCTGAACAGATAGTGTCTTGTCATGAAACATATGTTTGGTGGAACATAAAGTCATCACTCGGATTTTGGACACGTTTTGTTGAGCCTCTGGGCAACGTATTAACTTTACTAAAACTCGGATATTTTTTTCTCAGAATGTTCTGCGTCATACTGCGCAACATTTAAGTCAGGCGCTGCAAGTTAGCCAAACCAACAATCTGGGGAGATATTTAGGAGTTCCTTTGTTTCATGAGCGTATAACTCGTAATACCTATTAGTATGTTTTGGATAAGGCGCAACAAAAGCTAACTTGGTGCAAATCTTGGATGTTATCTTTAGCAGGTCGGGTTACCTTCACTCAATCTGTCATTTCGGCTCTGCCTATCTTCACAATGCAAACGGTTCGGCTTCCTCGTCATCTGTGTGACGATCTGGAAAAAATTATGCGAGACTTCATTTGGGGGTCGCAAGAAGGTCAAAGGAAAATTCATCTAGTAAGTTGGGAGGAAGTGTGTCAACCCAAGCAAGCCGGGGGTTTAAGACTCAAGCGCATTCGATCGATGAACAATGCACTCCTTATGAAACTCGGATGGGACTTGCTTACTAAACCCCGGGATCTTTGGGTACAGATCCTGAGGGCGAAATACCAAGTTGACACGGTTCATTTACCGTTGACTATCGATAGGCTAGGAGCGTCGATTACTTGGCGAGGGCTTATAGCGACTTGGAATCTTATCTGTCAAGGTGCTCAATGGCAATTAGGAAATGGGCGAAGCATTCTTTTCTGGCTGGATCACTGGTTAGAGGCTTGGGGCCCTCTCTATTTAGTGGCTCAACTCGATATCCTTGACCACCTGCTCAATGCTATAATTCCTGATTTTCAAGATTAGCATGGTAGTTGGAATTGGCAGTTATTCCAAAATTATCTCCCAACCATCGTGTGTATGACTATTGCGTCCATCACTATCAATGACGGGGCGGAGGATAGTTTGATCTGGGGTTAAACTTCGCATCGGAGATTCACTATAGCTTCTGCCTATGCGCTTATCGAAAATCTCAATACTGATGTCTTAAATAGACATTGGGAGACCATCTGGAAGTGGGCGGGACCATAGCGTATCCGATCTTTTCCCTGGCTGGTGGCTAAGAGGAAGTTGTTAACCAACAAGCAACGGGTGTTGCGGCACCTGATCGCGCGAGGCTGGCTGTCATTTCTGTGGTCAAGAGGAGTCGACCCTTCATGCTTTAAGGGGACTGTTCTCGAGTCCAATCCTTTTGGCACAAATTTCCTTCTGCTCTTGTTGGAGGGGACTTTTTCAGTTAGCAGGAAGGCACCTGGTTTAGTTTTAATCTTAACCATCGCAGGCTACTAAATTAGGCAGAATGGACTACAATTTTTGGGGTCGTCTGTTGGTTTCTTTGGAAATGACGGAACTATAGCATTTTTTAGACGAGTTTTATTTGGCCAATAAATGGTCATTCAATTGTCATGGATTATACTCATTGGATCTTACGAGCTAGTGCGCTGGAAAATTAGGTTTTTTCGTTTCAGGGGCTACCTTTGGGGACTTTAGTCTGATAGTCTAAACCCCTGGACGGGTGGGTCAAGCTTAATACGGACGGTACTGTGGCACTGGGCTCTAATATTGGACTTTAGTCCGATAGTCTAAACCCCTGGATGGGTGGGTCAAGTTTAATACGGATGGTACTGTGGCATTGGGGTCTAATATTGCTTTCGCTAGCAGGATTTTCAAAAACTGTCAGGGGCACTAGTGTGGTGGCTTCTTACAGCATATCGAAGCCGGCGACCCTTTCATGGCGAAACTCAATGGTGTGCACTCTGGGATGTTACTGGCGTGGGATCGGGGCTATCGTCGTGTGATCGTGGAAGTAGACTCCTTAGAGGTCATTAATATTCTTTCTTCCTGCCTGTATGATCTAACTGAGCATTCTTTTTTGGTGTCAGGTATTTGTGAGTTGCTCCGTCGAGATTGGGATGTGCGATTGGAGTATACGCCTCGTGAAGGGAATCAATGTGCGGATCGTTTGGCTTACCTAGCTTCTTTCGCGATGTTGGGCCTGCATACACTTCCAGAACCTCCCCGGAACATTTTGGATGCCTTTCATCAAGACATGCAAGGCACCCTTGATCATAGACCCCTCTATAGGGGCCTTGACTCGATGCACTAGTTACTTTTGTTTTCTTTCTCTTGTAATAAAAAAAAGTTGATGATACAAAGAAGACTAAGTGATGTCTAAATAACAAGTCGTTATGGTCTGACCTATATGAAAAGATCCCCTTTTATTTTTACTAATTTCTAGAACTTGCAAAAAGTTTTGACTTACACCAATTACAAATATTAAAGAGGCTCAACACTAAGTCTACGAACGACAAGTATATCTTGGATTAGTACTTTCTTTACACAGTAAAAGTAATAAAGAAGAGAATAAAAAGTAAGAATGTGTTGCAACTTGAAACTACAATATAAAATCAAAATAAAATATATAACAATTAAAATTAGATAGTATGATGCTTCAAACAGTAATTGAAGTACGTAACTAAAATAACTTACAAGTTGCAACTTTTGATTAGCATTTTAATGCTTCTTTTTCTTGCATCCACACAAGATTAAAGTTTGTAGAGTGTATAAACATGTATATGATTTAGGTAACATCTTGATTAATGATTCACAAAGATTCAAATATTGTAGATGCTTCAGGTTTCCAACTAATTTAACATAATTAAGTCATTAGATCCACTTAAAATTTAGGTAATATCTTGATTAATGATTAAAGAAGATTTAATTATGGCAGCTGCTTCAAGTTTCCAACTGATTCAGGAAACACGATTAAGTTACTAAATCCACGTAAGTTTAATATTTGTAAATGTTATAAGTTATTAATAACCTCATAAAACACTATGATGGGTGTTCTTGATATTCAAATATTGCAAATGTTTCAAGTTACTGGTTGAATCAGGCAAAATAATCACATTATCATACATGGATAGAAATATTGCTATGAGACACTTCATTAGTAATAATATATCATTGATTATTTTACTATTAATGTACCCGATAACAAAAAAATAAGTAGAAAAGTGAGCAAAAACTTTACTTGAGAGATACCTTAAAACTTTAGAGGATTGTCATGTTTTGTTCTCATATATGATACATGGTAATAAACAATAATACAACTACTACATGTACTAAAAAAAATCAAATACATTGCAAGTGGTCATCATTGTTGGAAAAGAAAGCACGGAAAAAGGAAAATATATAGGAAATAGGAAGAAATTAAAGAACACAAGAAATTTACATAGAAAACCCCAATAGGGTAAAAACCACAGAGAAAAAAGAATTTCACTATAACAAAAATAGAGATTACAAACTTAATTCTCTAATTTGTTTATAAAAGAGGAATGTTTGATTTTTGGTGTGTTGAATGAGGAGGAGTGAGCCTTCTTTTATAGGCTTCACTCCTCTCCTTCCTTTCTCATCCCACCGATATGGGATGAGCATCTTAACATTCTCCTACTTGAAGATTGAATTAGATACTAATTAATCTTCACCATTCTTTCTCTCTCAGCTCCATACTGCTTATGTCTCTATCAAGCCACAAGAGGAATGACACCATATGAATTTATCTGTGTTGATAACCTTAGTCAGAAAATTTGTCACGTTTTGCTCCGTGTTGATCTTTTTCATAGTAATTGTCCCTTCCTCCACTTTCTTACGAACAAAGTGGTACTACAATCGGATATGTTTGCTCTTGGCATGAAAGGCTGGATTCTTTGCAAGATGCAAAGCACTCTGGTTGTCACAAAATAGAGAAATTATCTCCTGTATATGCTCGAACTCCTCCATGACCAACTTCAACCAAACTGCTTCCTTACTAGCTTGTGTAGCTACAACATATTCTACTTCTGTTGTTAATGTAGCCACAACTGACTGCAGTTTAGATACCCAGCTTACAGCTCCGCTAGCAAGTAAGAACACATATCCAGTGGTGGACTTGCTTTTGTCGAGATCACTTGCATAATCTGAGTCAACATAACCACAAATACCTGTGTTTGATCCTCTGTAACATAATGCAACATTTAACGAAGAATTCTTCATTATGTACAACTTGGAATTAACAAGGAGTGGGGTAGATATTGACTGCTATCCAACATAACGAAGAATTCTTTTCACTGCTATCCAAGGCTCTCTATCAGGATTTGCCATGTACCGACTCACAACTCCCATGGCATGTGCGATGTCTAGTCTAGTGCTGATCATGACAAACATCAGGCTACCCACTACTGATGCATACGGTACTCGAGACATTTCTATCCTCTCTGCTTCATTGCTAAGACTCATCTCAGAGTACAACTTGGAATTAACAGGAAGTGGGGTAGATATTGACTTACAGTCATGTATGTTGAAGCATCGCAAGATCTTCTTTAGGTAATTTGTCTAAGAAAGCCAGATTTTCCTATTATTCCTGTCTCGGTGAATCTGCATCCCAAGAATCTTGTTTGCTGGTCCCAAGTCTTTCATCTCAAACTCCCTAGCCAACTGAGT
>JAOTAZ010000220.1:15340433-15354984 GCA_025629785.1 Erythroxylum oxycarpum | reverse complement strand
CTTATATAATTTATTTATTAATCTTAAACTATTCTTATATTTTGTTGCTAATTACAATGTGTAGTCCAAGTTTTAAATCTATTTCTAACTATTTACACATAATATTTCAACAAAGTGAGACTTCTAATTATTTCTGTTAATAAAATATAATAAATTAAAGGATAATTTTGTTGAGTCACTTGGTTATTTACTCGGCCCGTGTGATAGAAAACACAAGACAACCTTGTCACTTTATAAATTCCATGGATGGCATGATGTATGTGTTTGGAAATGCATGATGTATGTATGTGCATGTTTATGATTGAAGTTGTCACGTTTTACGTGGAATTTGACGGAAAGAGCACCGTTTAAAAGGGCAAATAACGGCCGTTAAAGCTACACACCATCAGCGCAGCTTGACAGTTGGACTTGGACCCTGAACTTTTTTTGTAGGTTTAAAAGAAAGAAGAATCTCCCTTTCTCTCTCCCCCATTCCCTGAAATGTATAATAGATTAGATAATATCCCTGAGTTGTAATCTTTAATTCAATAGACAGCCTGGTTAATTATTCATCTTCAAAGCGTATTGCGAAGAGACATTTCCAGTGGCTTATAGATTGATACTTTAAAATCCTTGTAATGTGAAGCCTTTCAATGTTCTAAAATTAGGATTGTTAAGACATTGGTGAAATATATTATTTCAAAATCCTTTATGTGCTGTGCTGACTAAGTTCCTTCATGATTTGTTTTCTTTAATAAGCAACCTTCCTTAATATACACCACTTCTAGGGTAACTCTACGTGGCTTTGGCTAAATATAAAACTATCGAGGAAACATCCAGTGCCTACGTTGTTCTATTTTCTCATCTTTTACCAGTCCACTTGACAAGACTCCAAATTATAATTTGCTACCGGCTTCTTAAAATTATGTATAAAGTAACATCAAGCTTAATCCCGTGAAAGTCCAAATTTGAAATGTTTATTGGGAAGAAGGAAGATTTAGGTTACGTAACGGGTTTTTGTTTTTTGTGTTAAGGCCCAAGGGTAAAATTGTGTCTGCTGAATCCTGTAATAGACCTTAGTTGATTGGAAGTATTTTGGGCCTCATGGCAAACTAATAAACCCAAGTTTTGTCCTCAAGCTGAAAGCATAAGGAACCTTCACCTGTAGATTTTAGAGAACTTGTCTAAAGTAAATTGTTTCCAAATTGCACCCATTTGCTCTCGAGTGTACAAGTTTTGTCGTTTTATATCCTAGTCAGATATCACATGCTTTGTCATATTATGTTCGAACAAAACATTTTGTCGTATTTAACGTTTAACGACTTTTTTTTTGTTACTTTTTATAAATATTTCAACCCCAAACTCCAAAGTCTTAAAAATTTCTTATTCAAGAATGTTGTGCAGTGTTTAATCAAACTTCCATTGAGATGTTAATTAATATAAAATGAGAATTTCTATTTGAAAAAAGAAAAACAGAAGAAGAAGTTTAGTATTTCTTCAAAACATGCGATAGACACAGATATCTGAATCTTCTTTTTGGCAAAATAGATGCTATAGAGTTTAGCTTTGTTGAAGAACAGTATATAATAACCGATACAATAGCAAATGAAGTGAAGCCAATGGACATTGAATCTGCAATGAATGCCAAGGAAGAAAAGAAGATCCACACCCATTAATGAAAGAAATAAATGACAGTTATACAATTAATATATTAGCTTTCAGTTTGTCTGTGTACTTTGACCAAGAAGAGGAAATAATTTATTCATACTCAGGACTTTTGAACAACAAACTGCATTGATGATGTAACTAAATTAGTTCCCATTCTCAAGACATAGACTTACATTCTCAATATAATGAACGCAAGTTTTGAGAAGATAGAGAAATTATATATGGCTTTAGATTCTAATAAAAAAATGAAACCAAGAACCAGAAATATCATGAAAAGTGCTTGTAGTTTAGCCAATACGATTATAATCTACCACTTTTTGGCTGTAAAAGAAGCATGACTATTTCAGAAGTTGAGAATAGAGACAAACCAATAAGCTCGACGACCGTGCTTATCTTCGAGCCCCTGGCCTGCCACATTAGTTCCTTCCTGCATGTTGCTTTGGCACACCAACTCTTTTCTCTTTCTTTCTGTCCCTGTAATTATATCAGCTCTATTCACTTACATTACAAGTTGTAACATCGCATACACTCTCCTTCTTTCTCATCACTCTCTCTAGTAGTCTGTGTATGCAGATAATGGAAAACCAGAAGCCTGACAACACTGTCAAGTTGCCATCCATAGAGATAGAGCTTATGGAACCACCTACCCTATCTGCGGAAGAGATCAAGTTTGCGAGGGTATAACTCTCAAGATGCCACCTAACCCGTCTTTCATCTGCTTGTTCTCTTCTTTAACATTGTTGTTCCATGTTGTCGTACAGGAAGCGGCTCTGAAAGCTTTTCTGGCAAAAAAGAATGAGAGAGCTGTAAGTACATTCTCTCCTTTTTGCAGTTAACATTCATGGATATGACCTTTGTTGCTCTCTATTATCTTCAAGATTCAGCGTGACGTTTTGAAAGGGTGCAGACCGAATCTCAAGGGCCATTTACTGCACCACACACCATATCATCTGTTATTTGTTTTGTGCTTCTACATATCAAGTATGGAAAATAATTAATAATATATAACCACAGAAGAATTGGTGATTATAATCTAATAACTGAAAATTTAGAATAATTTGATAAACTTCTTGGGTACCGATTTTTCTTTACAAACACTATCTTATTGACCACGAAATGAAAATTAAGAGAATTATAGCCATGAAAAAACGAGTTCAAGAGTAAAGATTCAATGTACAAAATTTGCATTCCAACTTAAAGCAACTAATCTAATCTAAAGTTCTTATGTTCTGTTTAAATTTCAAGACTTTTTCAGTTTATCTAATTAATGATCATTCAATAATATTAAATTATCAATAGAAATTTAAATTTTGATCATTATTTATGATGGAACTGGTTCTATTTGACGTTTCATGTTTCAGGGTGTTGTAGCTGAAACTTCAAGCATGGAATCAAGTGATCAAGCTGTTGGCAAAAAGCTTAAGCTCCCGACATAATTAGAGTGGGTCACTCCCGCCTCTTTATGTACAAGTCTCTTGTATCTGCATTCTTCTGGCTGGCTATGTAGTATGTTTTCAGTCACTAGCATCTAATATTGTCATAAGTTGTGGTTATATTAATTTAATGGACTGTATCTATGTTACTGAAGTGAAATGAACTTCTTACCGCTTTTAATCACCTCTGGATACAAATGAACTAAAAGTTGAGCGCTAACTTTATCCATTTAATAAGGTTATTATTTGAATTACTAAAAGTTAATAGTGGAGCTGTTTATACAATTTGGTGATTACTTGACTGATTTCATTATTTGCAAGTGAGTTTTTCGTTGGACATATTTTCAAGCGAGTCTGTAATACAAACTGGGAAAAGTATGTGTGCGGTGCTATGTCGTGAAAATCTTTAATTGATTTTCAAAATGGGTAATCTTATATTTCCAACATGATAGAGAAGTTCTAGTTGCCATCACTAATTATTATTTTTTGTTTTTTGAGTGAATAAACAAGAGAATATTTCAATTGCCATATCTCGCATATATTGAATAATTTCCTAATTTAAAATTTTGTAATTTTCAGTTGCTTCTATACTTTTTTTACAGCATATACTGCATAATGTTATTTTATTTACTTACAAAAAAAAATAATTGTTCATAGTAAGTGCATAAATGATCTTGATACTAAAGTATATTTTCGTTCATAATATATTAATGTTTTCTTTCTTTTTTTCATTCTGGTCAATAAATTATACATATTTAAATAATGAATAAGAATTCTTTCTAATCAAACATATAGACATTATGAAATTGTAAGGAATTGTCATATAGTTGCCAAGAAATTAATTTATATGTCCGCAAATTTATGTTTAAACTAAGGTATATCAACACATTAAACACATAAACGAACACATTTTGAGGAATAAATCAACACATTTTTATTTTAGACACTTTTGTGTCTCCTGTTTTAGATACCTAATATGTGTATCTTTTGCTCTGGTCTCGTTACCTACTTCTATAAAAAGGATTAACAATTTAACTTGTTTTGTATTTTGTTACATACTCAGTTTTGATATAATCAAGCTCTGTTATGAAATAATTAAGTTCTGTTATGATATAATCAGATACTTTTTTTATGTAATCAAGTTTTGTTCTAATACTTTAAAGTTCTGTTATGATATAATTAGATACTATTTTGATACGGTTAAGTTCTGTTATGGTACTTTAAAATTCTGTTATGATATTATAGTATTTTGTTATGATAGTTATAAGTTTGGCTCTGAATCCAATATATCTTGACATGTTTTTTTTTTCTTTCTGAGATACATATTGTTTGGATTACACTTTAATATGAATAATTAAAGATTGCTTGAGATGTGATCTGATTTTGTATATGTAAATATTAGATGATTGTTAGAAACAGTCGCCAATTTATATCTTGTTTAGTTATTTTCCTACTAAACTTTATGCTTAGCACGGTGGTTTTGCCTCCATGTAGGTTCTGATAAGAAAGTTTAAAGACTGAGACATAGACAATTGCAGTGGCCATGGAGATTGTGTTTTGTTTTAGAAACGTTCAGTTTGTTTTTGAGTTGTATTTAATGTAATGAGACATTGGAATTTGTATTTTATTTGATGGTTTGTAATAACCTTAATTCAAGATGGATTTTGATTTAAGGCTTGCATGTAATAAATATCATGTGTATGTTATGTTCTGAATATGACCCAACCTACGAAATAAAATGTATGTTACTTGAATTTCTAGAAATGTTTTAGCATGTTTTAGATTGTTACAAATAAATTGCAATTGAAAAAGAAAATAAGGTGCAAAAACTACAAAGTATTATATTTGCAAAATGAAGAAGAGAAAATTTACCAAATAAACTTCAGTTTGAATTGAAATTATATTTAAAATTGCAATTGAAAAATATCATATATAATCAAATTGACAAATTTCAATTTATTCAGATAAACTACAATTGAAATAGGAAATAAAAGAAAGATAAATTATATCTAAAATTTAATCTAAGTTTCAATTTGAAATAAAATGTTCAACCCAAATTAAAAAGGCTATTATTCACATAATCAAATTTAACATTTTTACCCAGTCTTTAGATCAAAAGAGCAACTAAGAAAATCTAAAATTCAAAACAAAAAAGATAAAAAAAAATGAGACATAAGAGAATAAATGAGATGCATTTCTTACCTAGATGGAAATGATGTTGATGGAGGCAAGGCCAAGGCAAATTCTTGAATTTAAAGCCTTTTCTTATTAAATTTTAATTAGAAAAATGTGTATTTTGACATTTAGTAAGAGCAATTTTATTTTAAAATATCCACTTCTACTGCTGTTTTATCTCAAAAAAAAAGAATTTTTCGCATGTATGATAACGAACTAAGCCATTTTTTAAATCAAATTGAGATTGATGTTTGCTCCCTAAATAAAGCCATTTAAATCTTTAAAAAAGAATAACTCTTCTTTCAGACCTGTTTTGCTCAAGTGAAAAACTCTTATGTTGTAAAATAACATGTAATTAGTAAGTCCTTAATAGCGTGAACTTAGATGAGGGTCCTTTCTGCCTTTGCCCAGGACCGACTCTTCCACTATTACAAATATTTTTCTCATTACTGAAGATATGTTCCAAGGGGCAAAACAAATGGAATTTCATTGTTTTTCTTATCAAATCCCTCGTGACTTAGTAGATTTATGAATTCAAGGACTCTTGACACTTGGATTACAAGATTTTCCATCGTAATTTCTAGGAAGTAAATTGTATGCAGTTGGGGAACACATCATGAAACGTTTTAATCTTTCTATGTTGTTTAGTCATTACTAGAACTTAAATAATTAAACCGAGTAAATGGAGATTCATCTTCTGTCAAGCTAAAAGATGCCTTCTCTTCGAAAATGTAATCCAACTTTCTTAGTTGGTTGAATGAGATGTATAGTATGTTTTATTGTTAAGGATTTTTAATTACTTCATTAAGCTTCTTTATGATATTCATGATTACAGCAGTCAATGATCAACTTGGATACATAGGTCCTGGGCTTCTTAAGATTTCTGTCAGAGATGCATAACTTAAGCATTCTTTCAGTTCTTGAACATTAGAACGGAGGCTTAAAATCATAACTGCATATATCTGACATATGTAGTTTATACAAAATCAAGGGATGTCTTATTTTCTTTAGCATAATTTACCTGTATTCCTTTCATTTTCATTCTTCTCCACCAACCCATATTGATACAGCCAAAGTGAAAAAGGAAACTGTAAAACCTAAACTCTACTTTACTTGAACTACTTCTCAAAATGTTGTTATAAGGTGCTCTGTAGAAATGACATTGATTTTCTTTCTGAACAAGTCCTTTGATTTTATTCTTCAATCCTCCCCTTTTTTTTTCTTTCCTATTGAAATCCTTCCTTATTCACAAAAACCAAACCAACACAACCTTCCATTTAGTAGCTTCTGCTCCTTTCCCCTGCATGATTTTTTGTTGCCAAACCAAATTATGACCATTCAAAAAGTTTACACCTTTTTATCTCTAAGATAGGTTTTTCTCAGTCATATACCTTCAGTGAATGCCTTCCCTACATGTGAAAATGAAAAGGCAAAATCATCCTCCTTCTCTATATTTTCTAAGCATTCTCTTTGGAGAGCGGAAATCTCGGTGCTTTAAGATGAATTTAAGGTTATGAAGATCAAATTTTGGTGCATATGATAATTAGTTAGTAACCAAATATTTTAGACACTCTGCTGCATGTCTTTATCGACTGAAGTTGGACTTCCTTTCTGGATTGATTTTGGATAGTTGTAGTTATTCTTTGGAAAGGATGCTGTAGCGCTCTAGAACATGTTAAATCCTGCTCAATCTGACTTGCATATGACTAAACAATCCTTAGTATTTGTATACTGTATAGTTTAAGGTTTCCTTGGAAATTTTGACGTATGGCTAACAAATATTGCAAGCATAGATGATTATTTTCTAATTATTCCTGTTGTAGCGTCTCTATCGGAATCAAAGGATTAGAAATTCGAGTCTCTTTTTAAAATATCAAGGAAGAGACCCAACTACATCTGTACACTTGTAGAAGATGTTATGAAGCCTAAATCAAATTATGTTAGCGCAGATAGGAGGCCTTTATTTAGCTCCGGTGATTCGTTATCAACTATTGCTGACTCGTTAGGAATGAACCAGTCAGCTGTCTCTCAAATAACCTGTCGATTCGTTGAGGCAATGGAAGAAAAAGGGCTGCATTATCTTCGTTGGCCTTCCACAGAAGCAGAGATGGATGAGACTAGGTCCAATCATGGGACTACTTAATCGACCTTTTGTTTCTGAACGGCATTTTGACCTTATGTCGTTTCTGTAATTTTTCATTTTTCAAGTAAACGTTTTTCAGTACAGATATAATAATTTAAGCCTGAGCCTGAAGGACCCTACTCTCTCTTTCTTCACTCTTTAGTTACCAAATCGCAAAGCAACAAAAATTCCTAGGGTTAGGGTTTCTGGGTTCATGAGAATGGAGGCAAAGAAACTCCTCAAGGACAAGAAATTCTGGTTCGCTTCTTTCCTCATTGTCTGGGCTGCTGCTTTGCAGGTATCACAAACACGCCTATTTGGCGTTTGCCTTTTGTGTTGATGAGTAAATTAAAATCGATTCTTGATAGGATTATAAATTTCTTTCGTTTTCTTTTCAATTTTTTATTGTGGATTGGAGGGGCACATGATGTGGTTACAGAGGCAGGACTCGTTCAAAGAGAAGTTTGGGAGTTCTGATCAAAGCAAAGGTGACAGTAATCAAGGAATCAATCATAAAGTTTCGACAGAGGAAAGATTTTAAATTTATACGAAAAGAATTTAAAACTTGAATTTTCGACTTCCGCTTTACCGAGCCAGAGCTGCTCAACTGATAAAATTGCTGAAATTGGAATCTAGAAGTTATCTTCCAGCCTCCAGGTGACACCACTAGGGAGAATTTTGTTAGTAGTTGAGCCTTAATGCAATATTTTGACATTTTCATGTAAGACTCTGGTTGTCCTCCTATAAGATGGCGATCTTTATTACATTGAGTTGGATAGAGGTGCTTTCTTCTGTGAGCATTCTACCTTTGTACAAACAATAAATTTATCATGAAGTATTCCTCTGATATTGATTGCTCAAGGATTTACCAGGTGGTGACGATTTTAATTTCAGAAACAAATAGGGTATTGAGAGTTCAGATTGTGATCGAAAGTCATCAATCTGCAAAGCAAAGAAAAATGGAAATTTGTGGATGAGGCAGGACTTAAGCTACCATGTTAAAAGTAACAAGTAGGCAGAAGTTGCTAGGAGAGATTCTTAACTTTGTTGAACATATTGGGTTGTTGTAGGAGTTCATCATCTCTTTCTCTTAGGTAGAGTCATCCTCAAATAAAAGATGAAATATTTGATCTTATTGTTTCACCAGATTCAAGTGTTCCAGCCGCAACTTGCTTAAGAGTGTAGAAAGCAATGCTTCAACTTGTTGAGAAACTCCCTGGAAATTTGCATTGCTTGTATCTTTAGAAAGGGTAATCCAAGGGATTGCACTGCAAATGTTGACCCTAAGTCTACCCTGGAGTAGAAAGGATTTGGTCTATGGCTAAAGCGCCCTTTTTGTGCCTGTTTTCCTCTCACTTAAAAAGTATTTTAGAACCAATTTTCTTGATGGGATGATTTGGTTCTTTTAGACAACAATATTAAATTAGTCTTTGTAAATTTGAGGGTTTAAAATAAGATGGTTAAAATAAAATGAAAAACGAGCTGTATGGGAAGTTTGAACTGTAGCCAACCTATCTGGGGTGGATATATACACACTCACATACTTTCCCAGGGGTCTTTGTTAGTCACTTTGATGTTAACAAAGATAAGGCTTCTATATAAAGTTGCTGAATATAAATTTGGTGGCTTCTAATTCAAGGCAGTAGATAATAACTTAGCTTAGCTACTACGTAATTGACTTTGCATTCGATTATATTCTCCAATTTCGGTTTCTAACTGTTGATTATTTTGCTTGGGTTGGCAGTTCTACAACTCACCCCCTTTCACACTTAAACCCAAAACAGGATTGCATTGTAAGACAGCTATTGAAACACCAGATGTATTGACAAGATAAAAATTGCAAGGAAAAGAAAGGTTTATCCCTGTTATTGCTAGTCTAGTCACCATCTTCATCTTGTTCAAAGTCTATAGGAGTCGCCAACAGGATTTTTCCCGGTAACACTTGGGCTGAATTTACTACTGACTGACTTTTCAAAAGATTTCTTGTTCTGTTTTTTCTTCTCATCAATTAAATCCCGGTGGGCGTAAATTGTACGTTAAATTCTAGGAAGTTGCAGTATGGACAACGGACGGTATTGTACAGGTAAAATTTTGCACTACTAAATTGGGAAGCGGCAACTGCGGCGACTACCGCGGCTTCACACACCTACAAGCTCCAATTACCTGTAACCTTAGCCGACTAGATAAACAGTAATCCTCATTTAAACGTCAGCACTTACTTGATGTTCTAAGATTGTCTTTATCTATATAATACTGACCATATCAATCCGTTACATGGCAGGTAAGCGTTGACTTGTAAATCCCCTAGTTGTATGGTTCAAATCAAAGTTTGAACTTTCGGGATCGTTATGTTAGATCCACCAGCTTTGTTTATTTCTCAACTAATTTTATTGCCGTTGTGTCTACATACACGGTGTATGTGGAAGACAGTTTTGTATTGAAATGCAAGTTTGGAATGACATTACTTCAGTGTAAAATATGTTCCCACTAGCTAGGATTATGAGTTTGACGTCTAAACTTACTGTTTATTATCTTAAGCAAAAACACGAGGTAAATACTTGTCTACAAAGAATATGAATTTGATGGAACAAAGTACCGATAATGGGAAGTAACCCTGGAGGTTCTATGAAATTAAGAAAACCAAGCAGGACTGACCTGGGTCAGTGTCTTGGAAAGTTTCAGTGCAAGTGCCTAAAAGGGAATTGCCGTCCCTGTATTCTTATTCAACACTTTATGGCCTTCATCTCCAAACTAGACCCACTAACTTTCAAATCTTGCTTTTCATTTCATGTATGGCACTGCTTAACAATGAAGTCTTAAATGACTTTTTAGTGTCCTTGAAAGCAAAAGTCGAGCCTAGCCTAATTAACTTGGCTCTTCCAACGACCCTGTTAGTCGGAGAGATTCCAGTCAAACTAATCTAATAACTTATGGGGTAGGAAAATATGACTTTCCTATGTAGCAATCTCAAATAGTTTTTAGCTAAATACTTATTTAACTGTATGTTTTTGGGCATGCAATCAAATGATTAGATGCTTTTGTTATACCTTATTTGCTGAATAGAAAATATTGCGATTCACTTTCGCAGTTACAGTTTTGTTACATTCTTAATAAACCTGTTATGTTGTTTGGTTAAAATATTAATTAAGTCAAACTTAAATGTATTTCATTTTGGTCCACGCAATAGATAGGTTAAAATGAGAGACACATCCTACCAGCTTAATTTCCAAGGTGCTAGTCGCTGGGGCCTACTTCGAGCATAGCTTCTTGATGTGCAATGAAATTAGCTGGATGTTGCTCAAAAGTAAACCTTTAATGCACACGCTACATGTACGATTACAAACTGGTTATTGCTAATTATGACGTGATGGCGATGACAATAACGCAACTCAATTAAGTCAGCTACTCTTCTTCTTTTCATTGGCTCACCTACCAGGAACGGATGTGAATAACAAGGGGAACAGAAATAACGGGATAGAAGCAGATCATTGTATCTAGCAAGCGCAATACCTAATTATGTAAAATTACCATGTTTCGATGTTAATTGTAGACTAACTATCCAAACCACTTGCTAATCCTAATCCACGGTCAATGACTCCACTCGGTCTCCAACTACCGTTTGTTTTGTGTGCACACTTTCCCTAATTCAAATTAATTGGAAATCAATTTTAAGTTTTCATCTGGAACAAAATGCTTGTCTTTAATAGTTCATTCATTTTATTTTGTAAAAAGGGTAACTATATATAATTGAAAATATACAGTTAAACTACCTTAATCCATTCCACTCTGACTCCATTCTTTACTTCCAACTACAAAGAGTCCTACTCACAAAATTTATCCAACAACCTACCCCTACTCCATGTTGGTATTAATCAAATCAAGTGTCTGGCACGTCAGATACACTAAATAAACCAAAATGTCAGTAGTATAACCAGTCTTCGTAAGCACATCTAGAAAGTTGGCGTCAAAAAGAGAAATTCAACTTTTACACTAGAAAATAAAAACTGCTATGCTAGGATACGTATTGCGTGCGTCACCCCCACCCTCACCAACCAAAATCCGCCCGTCTATGCTACTCAAATTGCCACCTTTTCTTTCACGCTTTTTAACTGCAAAATAAATAAGGAGAATTTATGACAATTTCCTTTCTGTTGCCCAAAACATAATAGAAGATTAGTCGATAAAGGGCATTTCATTCTAGTGAGACCGGCATTGGTCTTTCCATACAAGAACACGGAAATTTTATGAGAAACTTCTAGAAGATGCTGAAGCTTCTAGGAAGGAGACGAGTCGCTGCACCACTCGCTTTTACGACTCTTTCTCGCTCACCCCACGCGGTCACAGTCACTACTCGTTTCACACACAACACACCTATATTTATGACGGAGAGACACGAGGGTATAAGTGTCATTTGGAGAATGCCAACAATAGAAAGTCACACACGTTTAGTTGCCTACTCCAACAAGTTAACAACACACTTGCCCTTATCTTGCCCACGTAGCCAGCTTATAAATACCCGCTCGTAGTACCATTTTTAATCTTCCTTCAAACGAATCCTATTCAGACTCTTGTTATTTATAAGTCACAAATCCCGTTCAGACACCGCATTCTCTCATCTTTTTGTTTCCATTTTCTTGTGCTAAAATGAAGAGAAGCTTCCCTGAGGCAGAGCTTGATAGCATTTCCATGGCTAACTGCCTCATGTTGTTGTCTCAAAGGGGGGACTCATCTTTCCCTTCTTATGGAGCCATAAGCAATTCATCCAGTCGTGTTTTCGAGTGCAAGACATGCAACAGGCAATTCCCGTCGTTTCAAGCTCTCGGCGGCCACCGTGCCAGCCACAAGAAGCCTAGGTTAATGGGTGGAGACGCCAACTTTGATACTCAGTCGCCTGCAAAACCTAAGACCCACGAGTGCTCCATTTGTGGGCTTGAGTTTTCAATAGGTCAAGCTTTGGGGGGTCACATGAGGAGGCACCGAACAGGCATGAACGATCAGACCCTGCAAGCTCCCTTGAGCCCTCATAGTGCACTGGTCCCTGTTGTTAAGAAATCCAATAGTCGCAGGGTTTTGTGTCTGGATTTGAATTTGACTCCCTATGAGAATGATCTGGAGCTGTTTAAGCTAGGAAGAGCAGCTCCTACTGTTGATTGTTTCTTTTAGCTCTTCAAATATGTGATCTGACTGACAGCACAGAAATCTAGTTTAGGACATTTTTCACTTGTATTTTGAAGAATATAGGATCACTGCTTTGGTGATCATATTTGTTTATTATTTGTTCATATGAATATACAATAAGAAACTAATGATATATATATATCTCTATAACTGATTTAATGCTCTTTAATGTTTCCATTAGTTAAGGCAACCATGGTATCGTTTTAGTTTTTTCTTTTTCTGCAACCAGAATTATCATCACAACGCGTAGCAAGCTTTTCAAGAAAACCCTTCTAATCCTTTAGAATTTCGGTTTCTCCAGCTAAGAGATAGCTGCGTGTTGGATGTAGAAAATTTCATAAGACTCCAAACCTATTACTCCTGATCTTGCGTATTAAGCGAAGCATATTGTGGAGAGATGGTGCGGCCTGGGACACGAAAAGAGTTGATGAGTCTTCGCGTGATCTTAATGATCCAATCCCCACACGATCGAGTAGGGTGAGGACCTTAGTTTCAGATCATTTTTCAACTTCAGAATAGCCACTTACACACCAAAACTCATTTCCTTTCAAAATAAATGCATCCGAAAACGACGACCTTCCAAGGATCAAAGGATGTCCGTACGTGGTTGATTTGTTAAAATGATGAAAAATTTAAAAAAAAAAGAGGACTTATTGCATATTATATATATAACCGATGGATCGCAACTTTCAAAAACGTTTTCCCTGTTGCCAACATCGATTTATGTACGTATACCTCAAATTTATTCCGAAAACATGCATCGCAAGGGTCCAGATTGCTTTCGCATATATGTACGTATCAAACAAACAAAAAATAAGCATATCTAGTTGTAACTTCAGCAATGTCGTCCATTATAAATTTATTTTTGTTTTAGTTTAATTACGCACACTTTAATTAATCCACATAAAATTTACAGACTTAATGAAATTAACTTGCCTTCCCTGACCTCTCTCTTGTGTAAGTAAAATTAATTCAAACCTTATAAAACATTATGTATAAAGTTAATGTGAAACATCAACCTTTTAATACCGTCTCCTTCAGAATTATATATACTTATGGTCATTGTCAACTTTTTCTTCCCATTAAAAACAACCCCATTGAGAGATGCATTCCCCCCATTTTTTGTACATCAATCAATTCAATTACAACATTTGGAACCGAATGATCTCCTCATGCGTGAACCTGTTTAACCGGGTTGATAGGTTTCTCCAATGAAGAGATTCATAATCAGGTGAAGACCATGGACTTTGTTATTTGAATTTAATTGCGTAGTGATGATCTGAATATTATACATCCATCGTTTAATTTGGTTAGATACATATAACTTTATGGGCCGAGAGATGCCATCTCCAACGTCCGAGCCCAAAACTCTGGTTAAGTTTTGGATTGTGCACTTTGGTCTCATTTGAGGAGCATGTATGTATGGGTGGCAATGCAACTCTAGGCCTCCGTTTACGGTTACGCTTTGTCCTCGATTCAACTAACACGACACTTGGAGGTGAGGGGCAAAGTGGATCTATGACGTCTGCATGTACGGGCCCCACACCTGGGGGGGAAGTCATCGAAGCCCATAATTTTCTCGAAGAAAAATGAGCGGATTACGACCCACGCCACAAAGGAAGTCTTATGCAGTAATAATTACGTATCTGAAATGTCTTAGGGGAGCGGGTTGAATTTAATGGCAACGGAATGAAAGTCATCTAACGCCATCAAATAAGAGTTCAGATCTTTTGTCTAATATTATGGTGTCTTATTGTGTCCAATAAATCTCAGTCGTTTATTTATATGGATTTTGTATGAGACCCACGTGAGATCCGCAAAATAAATAGCTAAGATTTCATGAGACAGAATAAGATAGAGTAAAACTGAACAGAAGATCTGGTCTCATCAAATAACCCCTGTTCACAACAAATATTAACAATTTCAAAGTTTCTTTCAGGTATTCCTTCTAACCTTAAAACTTAACTTACACTCTACAATTAGAGTTTCATACAAA
>JAOTAZ010000220.1:15314923-15326440 GCA_025629785.1 Erythroxylum oxycarpum | reverse complement strand
ACATTTTTTTTAGCTTTTTATCTATTTTGTATCCTCTTTAAAAGAATAATTTAATGAGAAATAAAAATAAAAGCTCATTCATAAGATAACAAATAGTGGGAGACTGCAAGATAACATTTTATGATATGGTGGCATATGAAATATGTGTCCTTTTTAATAACATCAAGTGGGAGGTAAGAAAAAATGCAACAATAGGAGATAACACAAATTCATAGTGGGAGACAAAAAAAAAGATAAAATAGTGAAAAAATTACCTAGAGGACATAATTACAATAGGATAAAATTTTAAAATCCTAACGTTCAAAACCTCCCAAAATCAGCTCATTGAACTCTGAAATTGTTTATAACTTTAATAGCAAAAACCTCCCAAATGTTCTTTATAAGTTTAAATTTAAAATCTCCCTAACATAAAAACCACACAATTTTTTTAATTACAACATAAATATCATAATTCATGCTGCAATATACTGTACATTACAAAAAATTAATATCATCCACACTTTTTATCAATTTTAATTTCTGACTCTAAAATATTATATTTTTGTAACCTCCAAACCAAGAAAACAAAATCGTACACCAATAAGTTGGATTAATAATTACAATCACATCTAGAAAACAAATCACCAAGCATTGGCACTCAAGGTAAACAATTGAATGATGGATTTTTCATTTCGATTACATACAAACAACACTACCATGAATTTTGTCTAAAGTAATTTTAATTGGACATAGATGAAGTGATTTTAACGTGAGTTGGATCTATGATTATAGGTCTGTTGATTGACTAGGGTTAAGGTCAAAATTCAATTTATCGCAAATGCATAGTATAACTATAACAAGCACAGACAAATACTGGTCGATCCCATAAAGATGATAAGTACTAGTAGTTACCCTTTTTTTTAATTATCTAGCCTATAATTAGATTTTTGGTTTTTAATTAAAAATAAAGCTAAAAAAAGATTGGAAACAAAAATGAACACAGGATAAAGGAAATTAATTAGAAAAATCAATATCAAATAATAGTGTCTAAGTGATGAATCCCCCTAAGAATCATGAAATATTTAATCCTTTATTATGGAATTATATTATTGATTATTCAACTATGAAAATTCCTACCTTATGTTAATATCTCTCTCGAGACTACTAACAACTAATTTATCAGTTAATTAATAGAAATCTTTCCAGTTAAGCCCCTAGGATTGCATTATCGATTTATAAATTCTGCTATTAGATTTGACCATAATCTAGAGGATTTATATCGACCTATCTCTAAGTTTGCATGCAACTCCTTCTAATTGTGGTAGATCTATTCATATAAGAGGATTTCTTAATCTTAATCATATGAAATCAAATGCAATAATATTCTTGATATATTATAATAAGAATAAAATGCATAATTAAATAACAATAAATCAATCAATATAATTGTATTGAATAAGAGATTAAAACATATTGTTATCACAAACTAGGTTCATCAAGTCTAAACACTAAACATATTTGGTTATTAATCATAGAAAATGAAATCAAAGATAAACATGCAGAAAAAACTTATAGGAAATAAAGAAATCATAATTCTAAATGTCCCTTCTTTTCTATTGAATCTTCTTGCAATTTTGGATTTGATGTAGCTATCTACTAGATCTCTTGATGTTAACTTCGTGTTTTCCTTATTCCTTGATCAAAATCGTCGCCTCTGAATGTTGTTTACTACGTAAAACTGCTTAATAATTCTTCACTCCTCTATTTTCCTCTACTCATGTCCTTTTATAGTAAAAATTAGGGTTTCTGGGATATTACTTACAAGGGCATGTAGGAGACCATGTATAATCAAAAACACCTAAATTTGTGATTTCACATGGGCATAAAGACTTACATAGGCAACATACACGGCCGTGTATATCAAGATACACGGGTGTGTAACTCCACATGATCAGAAATCAAATTCTTAAATCTTCACATGTTTACAAAGACTTACATTGTCACTATACACGGTCATGTAGGTACTTAGTTGGTTCAACTCTTCGTTTATATCATATTTTCATTCGAATTTTTCTCCTTTTGGTTCATGAAGACCTTTATAACTTACAAATGCACTTAGAGTGAATTAAGTATCAAATATACAAAAAATGTATAAAATGTCAAGTGAAACATGTTAAATATAGGTGCATAGTTATAATCAAATTAGAATCTATCATCTATGGATTAGCTTATATTTGGGTCAAGTGATGTGGGTTATACTATATGGGTTTTATATTGGTCCACGTGTGCTCGTACTTACCATTTGTACATCACTATTAATTAATGTATAAAAGTATCAAATAAAACTTTTTTTCAAATTATAGATTATAAGGAGATTCTGTTATAATTTTTAAGCTCAAGGAATATTTTTAGAGAAGCATAAAACTCTAAGATAGTATCATGTACTAGAGACCTCTTCCTTTTATGTCTCCGTTATTCACATCTCATAATAGTGATCCAATTAATCCCTTATACAGTAGCTTGTTCAAGTCTTTGCTTTTTAGATGAATATCTTGTTTATCCTATATTATTTCAGAAGTGATTTAAGTATCTTTTTCATCAACTTAATATTGGGTTTGGTCTTATCAAAACCTTTTAAAACATTTATAATGTCAACGAACAAATATACATATAGAAAATTGATTGATCATGCCTTGTGCAAAATAATTTATAATGATGAACTAGCATACTTACTTTATCATCTTTTACTTAATTTTGACCCCATGTGTAACTTCTAATGTATGCAAAATATCATATACAATTTTATGTATTGTGATCTACTATATTCATTCATACCTTGTGCACATATTATATCTTTATATAGTTTTATCATTTACTAGTAATTTTTTATCATTTGAGTGTCATTTAACTTTTAACTTTAAGAATCATTTTGGTTACATCATTTTTTATGATATTTTTTATGGAAATTAGTGGAACATCTTCAAATATGAGCCATAAATCAACTATTAGCACTATTATAAAGGTTATTATTCTATTTTCTAATATAAAAAATCAATATTATCAAAATAAGTTTATAGTTAAAATCTTTTAGATTGTGAATAACCTGATGTGTACCAATATCTCTAATTTATCTTTGCTAGATAAATAAGCTAAAATACCTACTATGTGTTAATTTAAAATTAAATTATGAGAATTCATTAAATATTAGGTGTATAATTATTTTTCTTTTCCTATGATTATAAAAATTATGAAGTAGCCTAAATATCTTATGACAAAACTAGGGAAACAATTAACAAGTATGAATAATTAAGTGTAATCAAGCAAATGAGAGAAAGGGAGAAAAGGAGAAAAAAAATAAAAGCTTCAAGTTTGAAGTAGTAAGATTCCTCTTAGTTTTACATCCACTTTTCAAGTTGAGCTTAAGAATGAAATCCACCATCAAATGTCCTTCAATGGGTGAAGATCAAATTCCAATGATAATCTTCAAAATTTTGTATAGTAACTTTTAAGTATAAATTGCATCATATTTTAAGGCTTAATTTGATATGAGTTTAACTATTAATTCAATCATTTAGTATGTGTTTAGGTTAGCTAATATTTTAGGGTCAACATCGAAGAACAAAGAAGTTTCAAACAGGCCACGAGCGTGACAAAAGTATTGGAGTTGGCCCATGATCGTGGTCTACATGCCACGATCTTGGCAGAAGCCTAAGAAATGTCCCATGATCGTGGCCTGCGTCGAGTAGACACACAGACATTGAAAAACGTTAAGTTTCGAGAGAGTATTTGGAGCTTTCAAACCTAAAAAATTCCTAGTGCTACTCAGAACACAAAAGGATATTTAAAGAACAAGATAAAGAGGCAGGAGGAGTTTTTGCATAAACCACCTTGAGAAACCCTAGAGAGAAATCATCGAGAGATAGAGGAAGAGAAAAAGGGAGAGAGAAGAGGAGAAGAACCTGACTCGATGTACTTCCCGGATCAGGAGTTTCCCGACATTGCTGTCTCCCATCACCCGTTCATATTGTATTTCCTATTTAATTTCAGTTTTATTATTATATGGATTTGGAATAAATAGTTGATGATAGGATCTAGAATGTTAATGATGTTCTAAACTCACTTTCAGAATTTTACTTTTGAATTAATGAAATCTGATTATTTATATGTTTATTGGATTTGTTGTGATTTAATTCTACGATTGTATAATTCGATTATAAACTGAGAGCGTGAATCGAATGAAAAATGATTAAATAGGGCTAACGAGAGTTAGGTGATTTAATAGAAATTAGAATTAATTCAAATAGGTAAATTGCGTGATGAGAGATCTTGTATAGGTTTCTGATAGCTTATTAGAGAACTTCAGAACTAATTAGGGTTTTGGATAGGTTGTAAATTGAGAGATTGCGACCTCCATAATCTGATTAATTTAGGGTTAATGATTATAACTCGAGAGAGCGTAATCAACCTTAGGAGCGTCTAGAACCAACAATCTAGTAATTCATAATCAGTTAGGTTAGCATTAAGGATATGTAAAATTTCCTTTCTCTCAATTAGTAATTTCCTTAGGTTGATTCTTGGGTGTGTTGCAATTGCTTAATATTTTTGTTTGGTAAAAATTGCTTATATTAGTATATTCGTTTTTAATTTTTAATTTGATTGATTGATTGAATTGAAATCTCGTTTTTAGTTTTGTTGCGTCTTGGATTTTTGTTATTATTTTTGGCCTTAGATTTTAGGATTAAATTAACTCCCTCCTCATGGGATTGACACCTTTTGTATTATGCTAACAAACCATGCGCTTAAGATTATCGGAGGTAAATAATTAAAACTTACACGCAACTAACACCCAATCAAGAACTCATTAAAATCACAATCACTCTTAAAAGCTATTACACAAGCTTAACAACCACTCTTATAAGGTGTGTCCCAATATCGTACCATATTGCTTAATCTTATTATAATTCTTAGCTCTTAAGAAATATGGCTTAAATATATCTTTTTTATGACCAATTTCCTATTATTATTTATAACCTACACATCATATTCGTACTTATAGAGGCTCAATTAGTCGTTAGTGTCAAATGCTCCTTCCAAAGTAGAAAAAACTAGCATTCAATTGACTTGCGTAAAGGGTTGGTCAGTCAGTTACCTTAATAAGTTGATCGCCCTGAGTAACTTAACTTATAGTTATCGATTGATTTAGTCAATTGAAAAAACTAAAAGCATTTCCATCTTTTCATTTATTTTACCTACTTAACCTTTGCTTAGTTGACCTCTTCAAGACCTCTTAAAACTTCAACTTACGCTGCGCAACTGGCTTGTAACATACATGCATCTTACGTTTTGTATTTCTTTTTAGCAGGTTAAACTCGATACTTATACTAGCAATCACTTATTATATTGTTTGTATTGTTCTCTATTTTTATTTTGAATTAGTGTTTTTAGTTTCTAGTAAAACTTTTATTTTCTTTGAAGTTATCACTGTACTTTGTTTAGCTGTGCTTGCTCAATAATGAAATTACCATACTACAGTGAAGATGTGAGTTCTCGTTTTAGTTTACCCATAACAAGGTCATAACTTTAATATGACCGATGTTTGCTGTGAAAAGGTTCATGTATCTTAAATATCAGATTAGCTTACATTTCCAAACCAATATAAGGCTGCCACGTTGTGAACTTATGTCCCTGGTTTCAAAAATCCCTGCAGTCAAAGAAACCTCTTCTTTGAACCGAAATCAACCGCAACGACAGCGTCGCCAAGCCACGTGTACGGGCGTGGCAGTCAATATTGATTCATTTCAGTGTTGCGCAACACTAGAGGACAAGACTCCGCTTCTCCCATGCCTAAGAGTAGCACTAGCACTCCCCCTCCACTCTCCAAGCACAAGTCATTTCCGTTTTCTAAAAGCATAACACAGAAAAAGAAGGAAGCACTCACTCTTTTTGTTCTCAGCAATCTCTCAGCCGATATCTCCGGCGAAGTTACCCTTCCTCATGGATACACCTGGTCTCCGTTGCTATGCCTTCTTTACTTTACACTCTATCATAACATTCCTGTGGAGCTCTTCTCTTTATTAGAAAAGTAGACTTTTGCTTTCTCTGGATCATCAATCGCATGTTGTTAGTAATCGAAGCTTGATTTGATATTTGATGATTTGAAATGTTAGGTATTGCTGTATTTGTGCAGATTAGTGAAGAAACAGCTCCTAGTCCGGGTTTTGCATGGTTCGAGATTCGACTCTAACAATGGGTTATGGCAGTGTAACATCGTAGTAAGCGATCTTGTTGTTTTCATGGCCTGAGCTAGGTTCACTTTGAAACGAGGTCACTGACTATTTGGAATAAAAAAAAATGGTAGGCGTTGCAACTCGTGTTACAACTTTTAGGATGCAAATGTTGTATTAAAATTTTCGCGTTTAAAGTGCAATTTTCTGTTATGTGGATTATTATGCTTTTGATAATTTAATTTATACCGATGACGACTGTTTGTCTGTTTATGCTCTGCTGGTTAATACTTTTAGTCTGTTTTAATTTAATATGTTTTTGGTGTACATGGAGAAATGTTGATCGTAAATTTCAGTTGCATACGAATCTATTGGGGCCTATTTAAAAGTATCTCAACTTATCATACTTATTTACTCTATTTTGCTGCAATAGATCTCTACCGTGAATATGCAGCGGTAGATAATTTCTAGATGGATATCTTTTGCTAATTTTTCCTTCTTCCTGATTGTGAAATTGCTCCATTGTGGTTTTATTGATGATCTTGTGAGAGCTATCTTAATGCTTTAAGTCAAGGTGGAAAGAGAGTAGTGGCTGGAATTTGCACAGCCTGAATATTGATTACAGAGCTGATAACCAGCTTACTGGTCTACTTTGTTTTGTTAGTAATCAAATAGCTAAGGTTCAAATAGTTGTTCACCATGATAGACTGAGGATTCTTAATTTTCAAACGGCTTTAAACTTTTGAGGAGTGGCTGAAAGGAGTGAAGATAATTTGCTTAAACTAAGGAAATCATTTCAATGTCCTCGTGCCTGTATATTTAACACACATTTGATCTTGTGGACATTGTTTTAGAAAGATTTTGATGGTCATCTATATGGCAGTGTTGAACGTTCTAAAACTAAGGTAATTTCTCAAATACGTACACTCCTAAAGTGCCACTAGAGATTTGAATTCATTACACGATCTGATTCACTTGTTGAACATGAAATCATTATAGTTTCTAGTTCAACAACTTATAATTGATTCACAAAGAACCTCTCCAACTCATTTGAACCAAATTCTCTTTAGAAGTGTATGCAAATATGGTATACAACTTTAAAAATTCATTCAATCAAGGTAATTCTAGGGCTCAATCTGCATCTTATTTCTTTTTCAAAGCGTTAACAAATCAAGAAAGCTCTTGATTGTTTCTTCAACTACTGAAATTCAGACTAGCCATTGGCCTAATAACTCTAGCATTTAATTGGCAAAACTAATAAGTCTAAGATGAGTTGCAAGTGCATGAGTTTTCTTCACTTAGGTCCCAACCAGCATAACTCGAGTTCCAGCAAGCTGGGCATGAATTGAAATGGCAATTCTCTCGAATGTGTGTCACACTGTTAGTTATTTGTTGCTTCTGGAGTTCCCATTTGTATTGAACCTCTTGTTGAGTGACCAGTTCCCCACTTGTACTACCATTTGACTTGAGCTATTTATCATGAATGAATATAATTTTGCTTGCCCAAAAAAGAAAAAAATTAGTTGTTATAGCTAAATTTGCACCTGATCCGGTTAATCAGATATCATGTGGGTAGCATGATACCTAAAAACATAAAAGTTCCAGTTGCAAGATGTGCAATTAACTACCCCCTGTGGGTTGCCTGCACGTAACTGGAAATTGTTTTTCAATTTAGTACATTTAAAAGACTATCCAAAACCAACCAAAACCTTTTTAAGTTAATGTTTTAAGGACATCATTACTATTGTACATCCTCTTAATTCAAGAATTATATATATAAATTCAGCCCTTCAATTGCAAATGACACAAAAGTGAGTTATAAGAAATTTAACGAATGGGGATCTTCTCACGTCTTAACTGGATTTGCATTCTTCTCAATTTGATCTTATCCTTGTATGAATTGCTTCATCTTTTGATCCCATGATTTAGTTTTACAATCACAAAAGGATGAAATGATTGGTATTTGATATTTTATTGTCATCAAGGTGTAACAAAGACCTATATGTGAGAATACATCCCTCAAGTTAACTCTGCTTCTATTTTCTGGATTTTCTTGGAATGAAAAGTTTGATGCCATCTTCGTATATTTTTGTGCTTATATAATTTCGTTCTAAACGTAAGATAGTTTTGGCCACATTATGTTACTGATGACAACTGACATCATCACCTAGACATGGCTTTTTAAATCTGACTATTGTGCTGAAACATATTTGTCATTTGAAGCATAAATTTAACTGACTACAACAGATTCTTGTTAGGTACTAATATTGATTAACTCGCTTCCTTAGTTGTCCTGAAATCTGAAAGCACGCCTGCAGAAAATCTTTCCCAGCTCCATGAATATCACTAACTGTTGTGATACATATGTTTAGTTATTTGGCTTTCATCTAATTTGCAGCATTCTTGAGAAAGGTGACTAGTTTTCATGTCCTAAGCAATCCTGTTTGTCTCAATGCATTGGATCTTGTGAATATCAATTCTCGGATTCTGCTATTGGTTACTCTGCTTGATGTGAGGTTATGATGTAATAAGGTACTTAGTCTTTGTAGTCTTTGCACTTGCTTTGTCAATCTTTCTAGAAGAAAAGCTTTTGGATGTCAAGAGATGGTGGGTGCCTAGCTGATGGAGAGATGGGTTGTGATAGCTCCTCAAGGATTGAACCAAAACGGGGTCAGTGGTTTATGGATACCACTGGTGCTGGACCAGAATTGTTTAGTAACAAAAGGCAAGCAATTGAAGTTGTTGATAGGCCGGCTTTGGGAAATTCTCTCATGAATGTTTTTCCATTGCACAGTAACTCCAGTTTTCAGTCAGTCTCAGGGCAATTCGGTGACCGTGTGTTTGGATCTGAGATGATGGGGAGTATAAATGTGGTTGATAGGAGCTTTCCTTCTGTAGGTTTTGGAAATATGAATGCCGAAGGGAAAGAGTTTGATGATCAATATTGTGGCAACTCTTCAATGGGCTTGTCTGTGTCTCAGAGAATTCAAGCTCCATCTGGATGCCTCAATGTTGGTGGAATCAGAAAGGTTAAGGTCAATCAAGTTAGGGACTCTAACAGGGACTTTGTGCGGTCCTATCGTACAGGAGAAAGCAATGCATTTCCAGCCGGCACAAACTATGATAAGAATGAAAACGACGCTATGTGTTTGCACGCAACTTATGGCAATGAAGACAGGAATGATATGTCAATTAGCCCAACCTTTGGTAAGGCAGATGCCAATTTTATTTCGATGGGCCTCTCCAACAAGGCTGATGCGAATTTCACATCAATGCCTCATAATTTTAACAAAGGTCACGGTGTTTTATCAATGGGTCAACCATTTGAGAAGGTGGAAGGTAATTTTATTACGATGACTCCATCTTATGGAAAGGGAGAGAATAATGTCATATCAATTACTCCTTCCTATTATAAGGGTGATGGAAATTTCATTTCAATGGACCCAATCTATGATAAAGGCGATGGAAATTTCATCTCAATGAGTCTTTCATATTGCAAGGGAGAAGATAATTTTATATCAAGTGGTCCAACCTGTGATAAGGTGGATTCCAACATTACATCCATTAGCTCTGCCCAGGATAAAGTGACTTCCAGCATACTCTCCATGGGTCATAACTTTAACAAGGTTGATGGCAATACTATATCTTTTGGAGGCTTTCACGATGAACCTGAGACAAATTCTGGTTGTATTATTAGTGGCTTCGGTGTTTCACTGATTAATCAAGACTCTGCTCCAGATTCGGAATTGCAGAGCCAAAAAGGTTTAGTTAAATCAAATGCAGATCTAGTTGCAAATAGTGCTTCAAAGACCAAGAATAAAGAGAAGATCACTAGGAAGGTTCCGGCAAACAACTTTCCTTCAAACGTCAAAAGCTTGTTGTCGACTGGCATGCTTGATGGGGTTCCTGTCAAGTATGTTTCATGGTCAAGGGAGGTAGGAGTTTGTTTCTTACTTGTAAGTTGACCATTGATATATAGAAATAATATTTAGTTTTGGATACGGATCAGTATTCCCTCTTTTGAAACATATTACCCTTCTGCTTGGCAGAAAAGTCTTAAAGCAAAAATAAAGGGGACTGGATATCTATGTAGTTGCAAGGACTGCAACAGCTCCAAGGCAAGGTTTCATTTTATTTATGTGACTGGTTTAAATTAGATAATTTTGGTTGAGAAACTTACCAAATTAGAAATGTTATGCAGGTACTGAATGCTTATGAGTTTGAACGTCATGCTAACTGCAAGACAAAACACCCAAATAACCACATATACTTCGAGAATGGAAAGACCATTTATGCTGTTGTTCAAGAGCTTAAGAACACTCCTCAGGAGATGCTGTTTGATGCAATCCAAAATGTCACTGGGTCACAAGTAAATCAGAAGAATTTCCGAATCTGGAAAGGTCAGTCCTGTCGTGATACAATTTGCATGATCATATTAACTCATTTATGATTTTGTCGTTGTCTTTGTAACAAATACATGTCCTGCGTACCTTTTACAGCATCATATCAAGCTGCCACCCGTGAACTTCAGCGAATTTATGGGAAGGATGAAGTCGTCTTGCCATCTTTGGATTAAACCATTTTTCTGGGAATTGGGTGGTATATTAATCTGTGAATAGCGGCAGCATGTTCCTTTATCTTAGCTTTAATTTTCATTCATTTCAAGGATATAAATTCTATTTATTTAGCCTTTGATCTTTTTATAACTAATATCTTAAAGCGTTCATCATTTGTCTGGCAAGGTGATTTTAGTTTTTGCGACTCCTTGTGCACGGTAATGGTTGTGCCTTCTCCATGTTATTAGAAGATACAAGCCCCAATTCATGGCGCTAACTGAGGTAATGGCAGACAGCTTATAGTCATGGAGTTTGTTTCTTCTAGCAGTGCCGTTTTATTCGCGTTCCAGAATCTCGAGGAAGAGTGATCAATTAATTCCAGCCCTGCTATGCCCGTTCAAATTCCAAAATCAAATTGGACCTGGCCTGAAAAAAGTCAACCCAATAATTAATAATTATTTATCATTCATTTTTCCTGTAAGGAATTAAAAAACCTACAAGCAAGTTCCAAAAAAAAATGTTCCTACTTTTAACATAGGTGTGAATTTCGTACTGTACCAGCCAGAAATTGATATTGGTACGGGTGTAAGTGGTACCGGTAAAAAATATCGATCGGTACTGGCTAATTTTGACAGTATCGGTTAGTATTCAAAATACTAGTTAAATACTAGTTGGTATCAAAAATTTTAAAAAATTAAGAGATTTTTGTGCAAAATTTTTAAAAATTTTCAAAATTTCCCTCCCCCTTTCCTACCTCT
>JAOTAZ010000220.1:15278870-15298262 GCA_025629785.1 Erythroxylum oxycarpum | reverse complement strand
TTTCCTTACTCATGAATAATCATCAAAAATCCTTATTTAATAACCTTTGCTTACAAAAAGTTTTGGGGTCCCACAAATAATGGACTTGCAATCTCTCAATTCACAAATTACCCACAATTATAATTAGTTCTAAAGCTGTTTATTAAACAATCGGGTCTTACACGAGATCTCTCTCTATGAAATTACCGACTAGATTAATTAATTGGTCAATTGGATTGCCTAACTCTCAATAATCCAATCTAATAATTTTTATCCAGTTCACCCTCTCAGTTTGTTACCAAAACATACAGATACAATAATAAATCGCAACACCCAAATCAAGTAAACACAATTCAACTAGATTAACATTAAATATAAGCAAAATCCTGAAGGAAAAGTTAGAACATCATTAACAACTCAAATTCCATAACCATATAACCCATCTCAATCTTACATATTAAATGAATAAAAGAGTAAATGGTAGAGGAATTGAAACTTAGGCTGGATGATTGAGGAAAGCAGCGGCATAGGGAGATCACCTATTCCGGGAACCTTTGGCATCAAAACCTTATCTTTTCTCTTTATCTCTTTTCTCTCTCCCTTCTTTTCCTCTACCTTTTGGGTTTCCAAATGTAGGATGAATGTAGACTCCCTTCTAGGGTTACTGTTGTCCCTCAAATTTTTTTTTGATGAATAAGCATGATTTAAATTATTTTGAGGTCTTGATAGATTAATTATTTTGGAGCAATTAGCATGTCAATGCTAGTAGGATTTATTTCATGGATTGATGGAATTAAAGTACAAATGTTGAAAGAATGTAAAAGGGCATTTTTGGCATAACACTTAAGCCTTTAAGTTTTAAGGCATAAATAGAAGGGCATACAGGTCATTTTACAATCACTAAGAGTGTAAGTTAGAAGAAGAAGTAATTTTTGTCTTGTTTGAGAAGAAAGTAGCATGGGTGTGAGGAGAAAAGAAGAAGAGGAGAAAGCCAAGCTAGGGTTTTGGAGAATTTAAAGAATTTGAAGCATCAACAAGTAAGTATAAACATTAACCTCTTTTGATTTGATGAATGAACCTTATTTAGTGATAGTTAGAAGTGAAAATGGGATTGAATGTGTGTAGGAAGTTGTTGTTGAATGGTGTATGAAAAATGTTTTAATCTTCTAGGGTTAATGATTATGTTGTGTTTGTGAATGATTTTAGGTTGGAATGAGCTTAGAAATAAAGTAAGAATGATGGTTTAGGGTTAAGATGGGTTATATTTGAAAGATGGAAAGTATATATATGAAGAATGTCGAAAAACAAGTTTTTGGGAGGTTTCTGGACATGTTCCCGGCGGCGAACTTTTGCCTTCGCCGCGGTGAACTCCAATAATTTGTTCACCCCGACGAAATCTATTTTTCTACACAGACATGTTTTGGTATTGTAGGCATAACTTTTGCTGTAGATGTCCGAATTGAGTAATTTTTGATTTGGCGTAAACCAGAGACATAGGGCTACAATTTTTATGAAGAAATGAAGTATTAATTCAGTCTATAAGAACTTTAATTGTTGGACGGAAGTTGAGTATAGATTGTTGTTTCAGCATAAGGATAATCCCAACATGTTTGGGGTATAACTTCCATATTTATGAACCAAATTAACTGAGTTTGGTGTCGTTAGAAACTTAAGACAATGAAGAACATTTTTTTAGAAGGAATTGTTACCAAATGTCTTCTTTTAGCTGATTATAACGATCATGGAAAATTGACCCGAAAGTTCAGATTTTGAAAGGGTTATAGTTTAATTTTAGCTTTTTTTTAATTATTGAAGCCTTATGAGTTTCCTTTGAATGTGGATTGATTGAGAAATTGTTTGTGTTTAGGAAGCCAAGAAAACCTTACCCAAGAGTAAGAAGAAAGGCAATCTTAAGCTTAGATTTCAAGCGGAATTAAGTTGGTGATGTATTTACAGTTATCGTGTAATTAGGCAAATTCTCGCCTATGTGTGAATATGTGTTTTATGTTATGCATCAAAAGGCACATGACATTTTGATTGAATATATGATTAATTGTTTGAAAATGATTGTTGAAAATTTATAATGATTCTGATTTTGTTATGCCTTGATATATGTCATAGCATTCCGTATAAATGAAAAGAAACAAGAAAAAGCATGAAAGCACATCATTTTGATAAAATGATTCTAAGCATGATTATGTGCTTCTGTTTTGGCGATAGTGGAACCATTCTGTTCGTCACGTGTATGTTGACAAGAGCCTTCTCCCAGCTGCCCGCTTGTGGCATATGAGCTTCGAAATAGACTCATTCTATTCATGAGGTAAACTTCAGTTTCCTCATTCTATTTCATGGAACCCTCGATCCGTTTGTTATGCATTGCATATTTAAACTGTTAAGTATGAAGCATATTGAGTTGTTTTGTGAATTGAGATAAATGTGATGAATGTGTAAATTGCTTGAATATAGTATGAGTGCTAGAATTGCTGGACTTATATACATACATATGCTTGAGTTTGTGCTAATTACCGATGGCTATAAATATATTAGCCACTGAGTTGTGTAGCTCAACCCATTATTTTTCCCTCCTCAGGTGTAGAACAAGACAACAGTTGATCCTTGCAAGGCATCGAAAAATTCACGATAGTTAGAGATCATTGTACTAAGTTAGTGACTATTTTGGATAGCTTTATAAGCATCTCAACATTGAGCATCCTTATGTATTTTGTTTTAGCTTTGGTATGTGATGTTGTGTAAGTAAGGTTTGTTCAAACTCTTTGGAATGAAAATGGTATGAAGAATTGGAGTTCCTTTTGTGTATGAGTATGTTAGCTTGTGGTTAGATTTAGAGATATGTGTTTGTTTTGAATGTTTGAATGTTTGGATGTCAGATTTCAATTCTGGGATTTTCGCCCCGACGAATGCCCTTTTTTTCCACTTCGCCACGGTGAGGAATGGCTTATGCCGCAGTGAACTCCTTTTTGCTATCACGCTGAGATTTTTCTTAATTGCAATACTTTCCGCTTTTATCTCACATAACTACCCCGACTGGTCACCTTGGGATTAGCCTTGGGGTCGAGTCTCAGGACTAACATTATTTGGTATCAGGAACCGATTGTTGGGCTCTAGAAATGGGGTCCAACATCTTTTGGTTTCAGAGCTTAGGCTTTTTCCTAGGCTTAGAATGCATAGTAGGATGAATTGTATGCTATGTGATTATTTGTTACATTTTCAATTGATTGATTGCATTAAGTGACATGCATATCATGCATACATGTAGGAATTAAGATTGAAATGTAGCTAATCCTTAGTGTTTATATTTGAAGGAGTAAGATGCCACCTCGTAGAAGGACATGAGGAGTTCTACAAGGATCAGTTGGACCTGACTCTCCGACAGGAGAGGAGAGTATTGATGAGTCGGTAGCCCCAGGAAATACTAAGGCTTCTGTAGGGTAAGGTAGTGAGCCCGTTTAATCGCAGGCACAGGAGTCGCCAGTTCTGCAGGAGCAAGTGCCTCCGTTAGATCCAAGGATGTTCCAAGCCTTTACTTAGGCATTTGTCCAGGCTATGGGTCAGATATCACAGCCTTTTGCTTCGGCCCCAGCTAAGAAGGGGAAACAGTTTGATAAGTTGAGGAAGTATGGGACAGTCGACTTCTATGGGAAAACGGATCCAGAAGAAGCTGAGACTTGGTTGAGAAAGACCGAGAGGATATTAGATCAAATGGAGTGTGAGGATGGTGAGAGGGTTGTGTATGCTACAAGCTTGCTACAGGGAGATGCTCTACATTAGTGGGAGAGTGTGCCAGGGAGCTAGATGAGACCGGTAGGATTGGCATGGAAGGACTTCTTAGCTGCTTATAAGAAGAAGTACCTGTATGAGATATATATTCAGTAAAAGCAGAGGGAGTTTCTGAGTCTCACGCAGAGGGAGATTACAGTGAGCGAGTATGAGCGCCGGTTTACAGAGTTATCCCGGTATGCAGCTGAGACGATGATGAGTGAGGTAGCTAAGTGTCGTAGGTTTGAATCAGGTTTACATCTAGCCATCAGAGAGAAGGTAGTGGTGCAGAATTTTTGTGATTTTCAACAGCTAGTTAAAGCAGCATTGAGGGTTGAAAACATAGAGAATATAAAGAGTGCCATGAACAAGAAGAGAAAGGGGAGAGAACAGTTCAAGAGGGGAGGTAGTACTCCTATGCCCGAAAGGAGTGCCAGGACCTTCCTTGGGCAATCTGAGGAGTGAAGTAGTGGGCCAGCAGGTCCAAATCTATGAGGACTCCCACTTTTTCTCATCAAGCCTCTACGACGGGAGGCAACAGAAGGGGAGAGGGAAATGCTTCATCCATCCCTAAATGTGATCACTGCGGGAAACTCCATAGAGGGGAATGCTACAGATTGGCAGGAGCTTGCTTCAACTGTGGGGAAAAGGGACATATGGCTAGAGAGTGCCCTCAGCATGCAAGACAGGAGAGAAGTCAGATGCAAGTTTTCAAGAGATCTAAAACTGTGGGGCACAAGACTGCAACTGAAGTGGGTAGTTTTGATGCAGCTAAGAGGGTGAATCCTCCAGGAAGACCAAGAGGGCAGGCACCAGCTAGGGTGTTTGCAATGACACGGGAGGATGCAGAAAACTGCTCCAGAAGTTGTTACTGGTATGGTTAAATTATTTGATGCTGATATTGTTGTTTTGATTGATCTAGGCTCCACCCACTCATTTATTTCGTCGGATAGATCTATGTATGGCAGAGATTTGAGCCCATTGAATACTCTGCTATTGGTGAGTACTCCAATTGGCTAGTATATTATTATCAGTCAAGTTTATAGAGACTGTGAGATACATATTAGTGGAGAACAACTAGTGGTGGACTTAATGCCATTGAAGATAGGAGGATTGGATGTCATTTTGGGTATGGACACATTAGAGAAGTACAATGCCCGTCTGGATTGTAAACAGAAGACAGTAGAGTTCGATTTGGACAATGGTAGAAGAGTGGTGTTTACAGGAGACAGAAAAACAAGCCCACCTAGAATTGTTTCAGCTTTGACAGTAGAGAAGATGATGAGGAAAGGATGTGAGACATTTTTGATCTATGTGGTGGACACAAGGGCAGATAGAAGGAAGCTAGGAGATATTCTTGTAGTCATGGAGTTTTCCGATGTCTTTCCTGAGGAATTATCAGGACTACCGCCACCTAGGAAATTTGAGTTTCCTATTGAGCTTCTTTCAGGTACTACACCGATGTCAATTATGTCTTATCGAATGGCTCCGGCGGAATTGGAGGAGCTTAAAGAGCAATTGGAGGAGTTGTTGGAGAAAGGATACATTAGGCCGAGCTCTTCACCTTGGGGAGCTCCAGTCCTCTTTGTGAAGAAGAAGGATGGGCCGTTGAGGATGTGTGTGGATTATAGGAAGCTTAATCAGGTCACTGTCAAGAACAGATATTCGCTCCACTTACCAAATTGATAAGAAAGAATCAGAAGTTTGTGTGGACAGAGGAGTGCTAGAACAGTTTTGAGGAATTGAAGAGGAGATTGACAACTACACCAATTTTGACTTTACCTTCGGGTAGTGATGAGTATACATTCTATAATGATGCCTCCAGGAAGGGATTGGGCTGTGTGTTGATGCAAGAAGACAAGGTGATTGCTTATGCTTCTAGGTAATTAAAGTCTTATGAGATGAATTATCCTAAACCCATCTCCCTCTTATAACTCTACCCCTTCCTTTACCCTCTTCTCCCTATCAATCTACAACTTCTTCTAGAAATAATAGACCTTCCTTACTTCATCCTACACTATTCCCTATCTAAGGAGCTGAATGGTAGGAGTATTGTAGTACCAAACTTGGTAATCTTAAGGGAAGGAGCTCAGAGTTGGGAGGCCAGACTTGTAGGATTCTCAATGGATTGTAGACCTGCTTTCTCACTTATCCAAAGATAGGCTTTGAACCTTTGTAAGGGAAGGGGTCTCTCTAAAGTTATCCTTTTTTAAGGATAATCTCCCTTTGTTTACTTTTTCCTGAAATTTTACAAAATTGAAGATAGTTGAAGAAGGGCTAAGACATATCGTTCAGTTCCCCCTATTTCTCCAAGTTTTGCAAGCTGGAACCAAGATAGAAAATATTAAAGTTAGTAGAATTCCTTTATATATAAACATTCACAATATCCCACTAGAATACTAGGTAACTAAAGGGTTGAGTTTATTGGCTAGCTTTCTTAGAAAACCAATATATATTGATAAAAACACAGTTAAGTGGAAAAGAGTTGATTATCCTAGAAATTGGGTAAGAGTGTACATCTCTCGTGAGCTTCCTAACCAAATTCCAATCATGTGACTACGGTAAACATCAACATTGTGGATGATATTGTTCAAGTTTCATACCAGTGGAGGCCCTTTAGTAAAGGGAAGGTATGTAAATCTATAAGACACCTGTTTAAAAATGGGAAATATAATGAATTGATGGGATTAGAGGAGAATGATTTTAACAACTCTACAAATAATTCAGGTTTTTCCTCTAAACAGATCCTCATGTAACACCTAAAGATCAAACCAAGGAAATACCTACAGAAGCTGAAGACACTACATTGGAATCTCCTATAACTGCTAGTATAAAATTAATGAAAAAGTTTGAAGTGAACATAGATAGCAATTTCATATAGTTACATTAAGAAAATCTTAAAGGAGTAAGAAGAAAAACTTTAAAGGTAAACAATTTAATGTCATTAATCATCTGGAATGTTCTTGGGCCAAATAGCCCAAATAAGCTAAAGGTTTTAAGGGATTTTGTTTTTGTGGTTCTTTATATTTTGGGTATTTTATAATCTAAGATTAAACTGAAAAAATATAAATAAATTGAAAAGATTAAGGTGCTTTTGGAATTTTCTTAATAACCATCAACATCATACATATGGAAGAATTATTGTATGCTACAATACTAGCTTTATTAATTTAGAGTTGTTGGAGTTAAATGAACAGTTTATGCATTTGAAGCTATCCTATATAAAAAAGAATCTATCTTTCTTTGCATCTATTGTCTATATTTTTAACCTTACATTTTAAAAGTCTTCCTTATGGAATAGTTTGAATACTATGAATGCAACATACTCGAGAGCATGGTTGATATATGGAGGCATTAATTCCACTTTCTATAAATCTAAAGCTAAAGGCAATTTCAATTTAAAACTTTTCTGATGACTTTAGAAACTATGTTAAAAGTATATGGGTGATTGATGGTCTAATAAACAATCTTCTAACTGGTTTTTAAGGAAGAAATTAGATAGGGCTTTTGTGAACTATGATTTGCTAAATGCTGTCCCTAAGAGTACGGTTGCTTTTGTGGATCCTTTTTTATCTAGTCACAACTTATCAAAAAGGAAGGGCTTCCAAAGAAGATTGCTGGACATGGTTTATTCAAATTTAACAAATATTTAGTTGAGGTTGAAGAGCTTTAGGAGACCATTCTCAAAGGCCTAGAACTTCCTATTATTGGTATTAGACAATATATTTGTGTACATAAATTAAAGGAAATCAAAGGAGAGCTGAAAAAGCTTAATGCCAGAGTAGGCCTTAACATAAAGGAAACCATGGATAAAGTTAGGGAGGTCTTACCTACTACCCAAACATTAATTATTTCTCATCTTAGTGACCCTAGCTTGTTAGCAAAGGAGAAAAATGACTTAGAGAATTTCTTAAGAGCAATTAAGAAGCATCATTCTCTAATCCAATAAAGATCTAGGGTTAGCTGGATTAAAAAAGGGGAAAATGCACCAAGTTTTTTCATAACTCTCTAGTTATAACGAGAAATCACAATATAATATCTTCTATTCATATTAAAGATGGAAGAATCCTAAAAAAGTAGAATGACTAACTAGGGGATGCTACTAATTACGTTAAGAACTTAATTAGTACTAATTCAGATGCATCTCCATTCTTGGAGACTTTAAGCTAATTCATCAAGAAGAGAATGTCACACATGGATTCCCTAGAACTAATTAACACTATTGATGATAGAGAAATTATGGAAACAAATTTTCAAGTTATTGAAAATAAAGCAACTAGGAAAAGGGATTAAATTGTTTTTTTTTACCAAAAAGGCTAAAATGATATTGGTTTTTATGTAAAACAAGTTGTATTATAATTCTTTGCTAAAGGATCCCTCCTCAAGGAAATAAGTAAGACTTTTTTTTATGTTTAACCCATCACAGTTTGGTGATTTTAGGCCTATAAGGTCATTTCTAAAATCCTTGCTAATAGGCTTAACAGTGTACTCAAATATATAATTAGTGAAAACTAAAGGGCTTTTATGAAGGGTAGAAATATTGTAGATAACATCCTAATTGTCCATAAATTGTTAAAAGGCTATTCCAGGAAAAATTCCTCACCTAATTGCCTTATAAAAGTGGATTTTAGCTTTTGATTGTGTTACCTAAGATTTCCTGCTTTAACTGATGAGTATCTTTCATTGGTTGGATTAAAGGTTGCATATCCATTACCTCATTTAGTGTTATGATGAATGTTAATCCCTTAGATTATTAAGGGGAAGAGGGGAATAAGGAAGGGCTTTTCATCCTTTGTTTAGAGGCTTTGTCTTAGCTAATCAATTATAATGTAGGGAAAGCTCTCAAGTTTAAATTCCACTCTAAATGTAGAAAGCTTCTTCTAACTAATCTATGTATTGCTGATGACTTAGTTTTATACTATGGAGCACACTTAGAATCTACCTAACTTCTAACGGATTCTATTTTTTGATTTAAGGCTTTTTCTATTTTGAGGATTGATTTAAGCAAAAGTCATAACTTTTTATCTAGTAAAGCAAGAACTTTGGGATCTTACGTTAGAAAAATAACCGGTATAACTAGGAAGCTCACCCTATGCTACATTTAGGTCTTCCTATATCTACAAGAAGATTACACTTCTCTCAATGTATACCTCTAGTGGAGAAGATCCACGAAAGAATTGGCTTATGGGTGAACAAAGAGCTCTCTTATGGTAGTACGGTGAAACCTATTAAATAATTCCTATATTCCTTACATATTTATTAGAGTTTACACATTTTCTTCTTTAAAAGTCTTTAAAAAAACCATAGAGAGAATTATGGGAAATTCTTACAGGGGGTTAAATTGGATGGAAGTCAAGCTAAGGTAAAATTGGTTAAAGTATGTTTGCCTAAGGAAAAAGGTGGTTTAGGGATGCATTCTTTGAGGAATACTAATAAAATTCTAAAATTAAAGAGACTATGGTTAATTCTCCTAAAGAAAACTCTTTTTGGTTTAGATGGATGTAGGGAATGTAGGGAAGTCTTTCACTTATTTACTCCTGTAATTGAATGGCACCAGTTTGTTTAGAACAAAATCTTACTCCCTAGGTTTTCTTTTTTTTTGTGGTTGGAAATTAAAAATAAACTTAATACACTAGAAATGTTCTGTTACCAAACCTTAACACCATTTACCTACTCTGTAACTTGGGGGAGGAAAGTAAGGAACATCTATTCTTTGTTTGCCCCTATTTTTTCACTATTTAGAACATTGTCAAAAGTAAATGTTACTGGAATATTACTTACCAAAGACTACAAGAGGTATTCAAATGATTTTTGGATAACAGAAAGACCTCTTCGGGAAAACTTGGAGAGTCTTCTCTATAATATTAGAGAACTCTTTATATCCCCACAAAACCCTTCTAAACTAGTTGACTATTATAAGATTTTGGTAAAGACTGGAGTATGTGATGGAAAATAACAAACTGAAAACTATAAAATACCTAGTAGAGGTGCAATTTGGCACATGAAGGACGAGATGATTAGGTGGCATTTGGTTCATCCTACGTCAACCCAAAAGAGGTGTTAAGGTAGTACTGTTGAGAGGATTAAAGAGTTAGGACATTCATACCTGTGTCACTTTATGCTTCCATACAAGAATATATGATTTAGGGCAATGGTGTCCTCTAAAGTCCCTCCAAATCATCAACCTTGATTTGCAAAATTTAAGGATCAAAGGCTTCACTAAAGTCTTCTATTTCCTTATTGATAGAGAATCGAGTTGATTAACTATGCTCTACCAACTAGAGACAATGCTTTAGAGCTCCAATTGTTAAACCTATTTTGAATTACATCAACTAATGGTTTAAAATCAACATAGGTAGGCTTGATCAAAGAGATTTGATTGGAACTCTAGGATCAATCACAAGTAGTTGAACATTTTTGGAACTTGTGAGAGATGAAAGCCAAGTATGGGTTAGAACTCTAAGATAAATCATAAGGAGTTGAACATGATTGGAATATGTGAGGGATGAAAGCCAAGTAGCTAGTTAGAAGCACATATAGAAATATATGTGCCACTTTTTTCTTTATTTATACTTAGCCCTGATTGTTTTTTGAATAAATTCAGTGCTATGATAAGGGAGGATACATAATTTCCATCTGTTTTGAAGAAGAGAAAAACATCATCAGCAAAGTTTAAACTTAGGATTCTTAATTTTTTTGCAACTAGAATGATGTTTGAAAGAGCCATTTCTCTCCGCAACTCTCCTTTCTATTGAACACCTCCATCATTATTAAGAATAAGAAAAGGGATAGTGGATCTCCTTGCCTAATTCCCTTAAATCCTTTAATTGTGTTTGTTTGTTCACCATTTATTATAATGTTGAAAACATATGTTGAAAGACATTGATCAATCTATGTATTGAAGAACTTAGGGAATCCATACACTTTGAGTGTATTGAAGATGAAAGATCAATCAACTGTTTCATATATCTTTTGAAAATCAACTTTAAATGAATGGTTCTTGTGACTTCTCTTCCTGGTAAGGTATATAAACAATTATTGGACCAAGGTGATGTTGTCACCTATTTTCCTACTAAGGATATAAATACTTTTGAAAGGTTCTATGTGTTCTTGAAGCATTGCTTTCAACCTATCAACAATCTTCTTGGATATCACGTTGTATATGGAATTACAATAGAAGATGGGTAATAATCATTCAATGTCTTTTGCTCTTTTCCTTTAGGGATAAGACCGACGAAGGTCTTATCCAATTATTTAAACAATCTTCTTCGCCTAAAAAGTTCAAGAACAACATTCATTACTATATCTTTTGTTAAAGACCAATATTTATGGAAAAAATTAACATCAAAGCCATCTAACCCTAGTGCGTTTAAAGGACTTAAAGGATTTCAAGGCTCTTTCAATTTCCTAAATGGTGACAAGTCTATAGAAGAGCTCTACTTCCTAAGGTGACAACTAATCCTGAATGATTTCCTTAATTAAAGTAGTTAGAGGATCTAGTAAGAGAAGGGGATCTCAGGGAGCATGAGAAGTAATCCATCTCTTCCTTAAGAAATCAACTTTGAGTAGCCAGTAAGAAATTTGTGCCTGATAAGGAGACAATTATATTAGATGCTTTCATGGACACCACTGATACGTGGAAAAAGTTGAGTTCTTATTTCCCTTCTTCACTCATTCAATCCTTGATCTTTGTTTCATTAGAGAGAAATCAGAATTCACAACTTGAGTGAAGTTGAGCAAAGCTTGCTTCTCAAAGTTTTGAAGAGCAAGTGCTCGACAAGCACTATCACATGAGTAGAAGTACGACATTTTGAATTTGGATAAATTAAATAATGAAAATTTATATTTAATTTCAAAATTTTATTTTTGGTTGGACAAAATTAAACACTATAGAAAAATTGAAAGTAATAACTAAATTATAGTTTCTTAAGCTATTTTAAAAATTAAAAATGTTTTAGAAATTAAATATAAAAATTGAAAGTTTTAAATTCGAAGAGGTGTTCAAATATTGATTCTTCGGGATAGTTTTTCATGAAGTTTTATACGAGCTAAGTTAGTCATGCACAATTTTTTAACCAAAACAAAACTTTTCATTAACAAGTTTCTTAAGTACTGTTACTTGAATTGGGTACATTCAATCTTAAGACAAAATGGGTAACGAAAATCTATTCATAATTAATTGCCATTAACCACAGTAAGTTTCCTAGAGGTTCTTAAATGCTTATAAAGTCTTCTATAAAACGATCATTCAAAAGTTCTGAACACAAGGCAATAGATTCTTGATTATCTCCACACCTTATTCTTGTTTACAGCCTCCCCGACTAAAGATGAACTCCATAACTCCATCTTTCCTCTTTCTTGGTCATGCAATTTTAGTGACCATAACATTTTTGTCAGTCCATTGCAGTGTTGTGAAATCTGACACCAACTTAATAGAACAAACCTGCAAGAACACACCATATTACAATAATTGTGTAACTTACCTCGAGTCCAGACAAGGAAGCTTGGGAGCAGATGCCGAGGGACTTGGACTTATAATGGTTAGTATAGTCAAGGAGAAAGCAACAGAAGCCCTTAACCTCATAAAGCAGGAGCTTGAAAAGAGTCCAGAGCTTAAAGTCCCCCTAAGTGCTTGCTCTCAAAATTACAGATATGGAATTCTGGAAGCAGATATACCGGAAGCCACTGAGGCTCTGGAGAAAGGTGACCCAAAATTCGCCGAAGACGGCATGAATGACTGTGTCAACGAGACAAAATCATGTGAAGAAGGTTTTCATGGAAAATCATCGCCTGTAATTCCTGCTAACAAAGCTGTGCAGATCACCTCCGCCATAGCAGCGGCCATTGCTCACCAATTGCTCTGAGGTAGAGCATTTTTGTTCTTAGATTTCAATTTGCAATAAGGGGCTCTTTGTCTTTGATAATTAGCTTTGCTAAAGCAATACTACATAAAATTTATTTTATATTATTTCGTACATATCAGTTTTTTTCACGTTCATATTTCGGCATCATTCTAGAGATGGTTCATATCTAAGCTAAATTTCGAACATCTCAGACAGTAAAGGTAAACTTGCTATTAACTATTGGCGAATTGATTTAGAGATTTTTTTTCTTCTATTTGGTAGAAGCTACATACCCGGTAATTAATTGCTATCATAATGAGGTCATCCTTGTCAAGCGAAGCCTTGAAGTGTATATATTTATATATAGAGATATTATTTTCAAAATTCAAACTATTGTCTATTGGATTTTTATAAGAAAATAAATGATAAACCAGAAATATACAGTAAAAAATTATGCACACGATTTGAAACACTACAAATATAAGGCCAAATTGCTATAAGTTGCTACAAATGCTATTCCATAATGCTTAAAACATAAGATCCAGACATTCTTAGAAGAACATTCAGCAATAGTGACTACTAAAGCAGATTTGGGTTAGAAAGAGGCAGCACTTGTGGCTCTTAAATCCATACATGGATCTTCTCACAATGAACGATACTTTGACAGCAGATGCTCAAGTCATATGACAAGTAAAAGAAGCTATTTGATGAATTATCAAAGTTGTATGGATAGTCATGTTACATTTGTTGAGGGAAAGAAAGTAGCGTTTGTTGGTAGAGGAACTCTTAATGGATGGATTGCCTCATTTCAAAAATGTGCTTCTTGTGGATGGTTTAAAAGCTAACTTGGTGAGTATTAGTCTACTTTGTGGTGATGGATTGTTAGTCAAGTTCACCAGTGATGAATGCAAGGTGTTAAACTAATAAGGATATTGTATAGTAAGAAAAAGAAGATCGGTTGATAATTGCTACATATTGCAGATTATTACTTCCTACAATTGAGCCATATATGATAATATGACCCTATGGCACCAAAAGCTTGGCCAAACAAATTATAACCTCATCAACAAGTTGAGTAAATCTAAAGTGATAAGAGGCTTGCCTATGTTGAACAAAGATGGCAAGACTATTTGAAGCGCTTGTCCAATGGAAAAATAGACGAGAATACCACATAAGAAAGTAAGAAATGTTACAAATTCTCAAGTACTAGAATTGATTCATATGGATTTGGTAGGCCCAACACAACATGATAGTCTTGGTGAGATAAGATATTTCTTGACATGTAGCAACCAATGGATGTGAAGAGTGCATTCTTGAATGATTTTTTACAAAAACAAGTATATAGTGAGCAACCAAAGGGTTTCATTGACCCAATGCATGTTGATCAATTATACAAGCCCAAGAAGGCTCTTTATGGCCTGAAGCAAGTGCCAAGGGTTTGGTATGAGAGACTTACCTAATATTTACTCAACCAAGGATATGTACGAGGTAGTGTGGACAAGATATTAATCCTAAAAGAATCCAAATCAAATTTGATGATTGCACAAATATATGGCAATGATATAGTGTTTGGCTCCACTCATCTAAAGATGGTAGATAGATTTATAAAGATGATAATAAACGAGTTTGAGATAAGTATGGTAGGAGAGTTACATTTCTTCTTAGGACTATACATTAAGCAAGTAAAAGATGGCAGCTTCGTGTCTCAAACCAAATATATGAAGAATTTGTTGAAGAAATTAGGGCTTAAGAGTGTGCGACATACTACAACACCAATGAGTGTCTCAACAAAGATGATCATAGCAAAGGTATTGATGTGACTCTATATAGAAGCATCACTAGGAACTTGTTTTATCTAACGATGATTTGATCTGATATTTATTAAAGCATGGGAGTGTGTGCACGCTATCAATCCATCCCCAAAGTGTCTCACTTGACAATAGTAAAGTGGGTTATCAGATATGTGAGTGGTACTTCAAAGCTTCAATTACGGTACTCATGTGATTCTACTGCTCATTTGGCTGGTTATAGTGATGCGAATTGGAGTTGAAATGTAAATGATAGAAAAAGCGCATCTAGGGGCTTTTCTTTGTTAGAAATAATTTGATTTCATAGTACCACTTTGGGCTTAAGAGTGCGCGACATGCTAGATCACCAATGAGTGAGATGATCATGGTAAAAGTATTGATGTGACTCTATATAGAAGTACCACTAAGAGCTTGCTTTATCTAACGACAAGCCGATTTGATATTTATTAAAGCATGGGAGTGTGTGCACACTATCAATCCAACCCCAAAGAGTCTCACTTGACAGTAGTAAAGTGGATTATCAAATATATGAGTGGTACTTCAGAGTTTAAATTACGGTACTCATATGATTCTACTGCTCATTTGGTTGGTTATAGTGATGTGAATTGGAGCTAAAATTTAAATGACAGAAAAAGCACATTTAGGGGCTCTCTTTCATGTAAATAATTTGATTTCATAGTACAGTAAGAAAAAAAACTCCATCTCACTGTCAACAGCAGAAGTGTAGCATATCGTAGCTGGTAGTTGTTGCTCTCAAAATTTGTGGATGAAGCAAATGTTGGAAAATTATAGACTTGCTTGAGATGTTTTGACTGTCATGTGTGACAATAAGAGCGCTATAAACATCTCCAAAAATCTGATTCAGAATTTAAGAACAAACATATTGATTTGAAGTATCATTTCATTTAAGAGCTAATGGAGACTAAAGTTGTAGTTCTTTCCTATGTAACAACTGAGAAGTAAATGACCAATATTTTTACCAAACCTCTTGACTTTATGAGGTTTGAACTTATTTGTGTGGCACTAGGACTTTGTACTTTACAACTTTGAAACTTATTGAAGTACCAAAAAAAAAACTAGAAAAGGGGCAAGGGTATTTGGCGGAACAAAGTCAAGGGTATTTTACCCTATTTTTTCTTTCTCCATTATAGCCTCTGTCCTCTACTTGTTTGGCTTCCTACTGTGATCATTAGCTTCTTTTAGCATTGATTTGTCCTAAGGGCGAGATAAGAACTTGTTGGTATTTATAGTTTTGTTTGTGAAAGTTAACTATTGACTTGATGTTCATCTTGACTTTGATTTTTCGATATCTTTTATCATGATCGTTTATTTTAGGAGGAGTTTTCATTTCTTTTGTTGAGGGAAAGATTTGTTATGTCACAAATAATGTCAAAAAGGAAGAGATTGTTACAATATTCTATGTTTTACATTATTTGTATTTTAATTTATTTAGGATATCTTTTACAATAAGAAAGTTCATTTGGTATAACATTCTATTATTTTAGAATGTGTAGAATTCTAGAAGTTAAGATATTTATGGAAGCAAAAAATCCTAAAAGAATAAACAATCCTAAAGGAGGAAAGACTTGCGGTCTATCAATAAGCAATCTATGGTTTGATATAGCATCATCGAATTTTGGCTACTTTGCTTCGGTGCTTTTCAGAGATCAATTGCAAAGTTCTACGGTGGACTTTTGTTTAAAGGCTCTCTATGATTATGTTTTAATGTTGTTGCACACATAAGAGAGTGTTTATTGACTCAAATGTATTTAGTTTATTTTATTCTTGATTTAATCACTTAAGATATTATTTTCTTTGTTTCATTCTTGTTTTAAAATCTCCTGTTGAAGTTAGCATGAGTTGGTCATGCTGTTAGGTGTGAGATTCTCTCACCGGGTAAGTACAAACGGACAGCTTCATGAAGTGAGTAGTGTTGGCTCCATAATAGCCTTTAATAAGTCTATTGTACTATCGTAAAAGTTGATTAATTTAGGTAAAGACCCCATAGGCATAGATTGTGTGTGTCAAACTGTATTAACAAATTTCTTTGTGTTGTGTGTGTGTGATTTATTTATTGTGGGCTTAATTTGTTTGTTTGCAAAAGAATCCTAGAAATCGCAGTGGCTTGACTAGTTGCTTTGTGAGAATCAAGTGCCAAAAGCAATCATGATATAACATAAATTTGGTGAAACTTGGGCCATGGGTTTTCAGAAACGTTACAATTTGAATGCTAAATCACCATTATAGCCACAGGCAACAACTGAAGGATGACTGGATACGTGGTTGGAACTCGAATATTCAAAAGGCTATTTGAATTGAACGTGAACCCTTAATTCAAACACACTCGTCGTCGGGCGTTACTCTATTACCAACATCTATAGCTACGCCTTGATTTGAAGTCTCTGTCAGTTGGTTGGTTTGTGATATTTCCATTCCTTTGTTTATGTCTGATTGAATATCTTTGCTTTTACCCCATAAGACAAGATAGAGCCCAGTGACAATCACAGCTGCTCCCATGATCCTGCAACAAATTTACTTTCTTAGTTCATTCATATAGTTAGCAGAAGTTCTTTAATTGTGCAAAATTTATAATTTTTAATTATGTATAATAAGAAAATTCTATCTCACCTTCCCAAGTACATGACCTCTGATAGCAGAACGGACCCCATAATTGCAACAAAAACCATACTCAAGGGATTGAAGGCCGTAACAAAAACCGGTCCTTTATCCTTCATTACCATTCCTTGAATACAATAAGCAACCCCAGAGCAAAGTACTCCCTACGTCCAAATATTTTATGCAAAATTTTACAATTCTACACCATATATATGAATAAGGGATAATTAATTCTAAAATGTTAAACTTTTGAAATTTTTTTAATTCAGTATCTAAAGTTTAAAAATTTTCAATTTAGAGATCAAAATTTTAAAACTTAAATAATTCAATTCAAAATGTTAATTTTTGCTAATATGACTAATAGATGACATTCACATATTATTTATATACATACAACATAACCAAAAAAATAATTTTTTTAACTAAATTAAATTTTTTTGAAATGGTTAGAATGTATTTAAACCTATTATCTCTATAAATAATTAAGCATTTTAAAATATTCTCTCTTTTCATGACGTATACACTAGAACAGAACGACATTATCTATTAAACAATTGTACATACACTATAAACAGCAGCCAGAAGTTTAGAGTCGAAGTGTATGGACCAGGCTGAGGGATTGCCTCGTTCCATTACAACAGCAAGTATTGTGCCTTCAATGGCCCCCATCGAGCATATTAAAACTGTCAAAGAAAGTTCAGCTGGGTACGATTTTAGTGTTATTGCCTGTAAATTACAATCAGGAAACGTCCGTTAATAATCTTGAGAACTTAAACTACGGAGAAAAAAGTAGGCGGTAATTTATAGGATACCTGGAGAATAATAAAACTAGCCCAGCAGACGCTACCTATAGAAACCATAAGCGCTCCTTTAAGAGGATCTTGCTTAGTTGCTAAGTTGGTCGAATGCTGTTGATTTTCATATCCTCGTGTCCATGGAAGATCCAGCTTTGTTCCTTTAAACAGGGTCATTAACATTGCCCCTCCCACTGTTACCACAGTACCCAATATCTTTGCCTGGCTGTGTAATTTCTTTATGTCGACCTTCTCAAGCCTATAGCACAGAGCGCCATAAACACAAACTGCATATAAGTAACCTTGATTAGCTTACATTTTAGTGGAGTTGTTGATTGCTACGTACCTACAGGCCCAAGCCAAAAGAAATGCCAAGGCCGGAAGGATATTGCACATGGCAGAACTGAAAGTTGCGGTGGTATATTTCATGCCCGTGTAGTACATGTTTTGGTCAATTGTTGGCCTGTGCAATCAGTAAAGATATAAGGTGATGCATAATTAAGAATATGATATCGAAAATGTAAAAATTTTGAGATTCTCACTCTAATAATCCCATAAGCACTATCTTTATAAAGATGGATATGGTCATCTTAGGTCGAATCTTCCTGTCAAACAAAGTTAATGAATGTGATTAACTCGATATGTGTACATCAGCAAGGTCCAAACTTGGAAAATATATGATTGGCAGAAATGTAAGGGTGAAGGAGGTTAGAAATCAAGATTTTAGAGGGACCTATCGAAAAAAATGGCAAAGGGAGCAATGGCAGTGGCGGCGACGATTTGCCTGTATACTACTAATACATGTTGGCTTGTTCCTTGATTTAGAGCGACCTTGGAAATGATGGCCATACCAGAATATCCGAACTGCAAAAATATGACAGCCAAAAAAGGCTTTGCTTTCCTACAGAAATCATGACATGAGGACCCCATCAGCTTATTTCAATCCACGCAACCTGAGGATCTTATGAGCAATTATGAAGCAGAGGATCTACTAATTGCTTATATAGAGGTATTCTCATGTTCCATAGAAAGACGTCCTTTTATCGAGTCTAGGGACTCCACTAGAAGTCGTATTCCTCACAGCACGATTAAGATCACCTCTCAAATATTAAGCTCACTACAATAAGCTGTCATTTTTTCATATATATGAAACATTAGTTTAGTTTGTTGAAAAAGGAGTGGAGAAGATAGGAAAAGAGAGTGATTGCGCCAATCTAAACATTGACCACCAAAGTGATCCCTGTGGGGTTTACTTACACGTAACCTTTGTATACATAATGCTAAAGCATGAAGTGGATAGGACTCGTTTAGGGATGGGATGGGAGGTTTTTAGTGTTGCTGCTGATTCTATCTCCCTCTTTTTGTGATTTCACTTCTATGGTAACTGAATTGGCCAACCAAACAAGAATATTCCATTTCATTAGATATGCATTTTATGTGCCGTTCTATTTGATTTTCACTTTGTGGGTGAAAAATATAAACTTCATTTTTTTACTTATTCTAAAATTACCTGAGAAATAATTTGTAATATTGAAAATTCTTTTACAAATTTTTATCAAATTATTTTAATCAAAA
>JAOTAZ010000220.1:15224777-15239693 GCA_025629785.1 Erythroxylum oxycarpum | reverse complement strand
TTGCTTTTGATTGAGTTGAAAAATGGTTGTTATGATTGGTATGAGATTTTAGTTGTTGAATTGTGTGAATTGTGCAAAGATGCTAGAAATGCATATGATATATGTCATGCTCATGAAATAAAATTTTCAAATTGTGCCATATAGGCAACATGTTTCAAGTTCATGAATTACATGTATATGGGTTTGTGGTGGTTTGTTCTTTCAGTCAAGTGCACTTGTCTAAAGGCTTCTTCTACCTGCCCGCTATTGGCATGGAGCCCTTGCGGACTCCCATAAGTTCATGGCTACGCAAGACCACTTGGTGGACTTGCGATAGTACGTTTTATTCACGGCTACACAGGACCCTTATGAGAAATGTGTAGTACGTTCTATTACGGATCCACCCGAACCATTTCGATGTGTTTAATTGATTTTGATGTGTTTGATTGGTTATGATGTATTGACAAGTTTGAATAATGCTTGACTTACGAGAATTGTGATTTTGGTTTAGCAAAGTTAAGAAATGTATGCTCTATGGGTTTTGTGAGAAATTGCTATGATTATGAATGATTAAATGGTTTCTTCTTATTACCAAATATAAAAGTGTTACCCATGAGCATTAAGCTCACCCCCCTCACCTTCCCACTCACAGGTGATGAGCAAGTTAGAGAATGATTGAGATGAGCGCTAAGGCATCACTCCATTTTGTGTTTTTGTTCTTTTTTTCTTTTGGAAGTTGAAAATTGTAAAACAATGCTTTAGTTGGATTTTGAGAAAATGTTACTTTTTTTAAATTTGTATTATGGATTATACTGTAAGTGGTTTGAAATGCCCACTAAAGAAGCATTGTAAAACCCTTATTTTGATGCAAATGAGATATAAATGCATTATGGTTGTTTATGCCTTTGCAAATCTTTACATTGCTATTTTCACATTATCATAAGGGTAGGAGTGTGTGCTGATTTAAGGAGAATTCTAGAACTTTTCTAGGTAGAATTGATATATTGTCTTCTTGAAAGATATAGAAGATCTTTTGATCTTTCCAATGATATGAAGTTTGTGATTATTAGATGTCAAAATGGAGAGATATGATTGTTGCAAGATGGGATGCTGTATAGAAGTTGTGTATGTGATAGCTTTGATGAATTATAAGAACTTGTGATTTTGATGGACCAATTGAGTTGAGATTTGAGAATTTGGTGAGTTGAACTTGGTGTGGAGTTGTTATAAAGTGTTTTGACATTATAATAAGTGAATTTGGGGAGATTATAAGTGTTTATGGTGTTAGGTTGAAAGTTGGAGGCTTTGGAGGGACATTGGAGGGCTTTGGGGAGGATGTCCATTTGACGGACCTTCTCGGGTGGAAAAACATCCCTTAGCCAGTCAATGTCCGTTTAACGGACATTTTCGGGTCATTTGGCCTCCTAAGCCCGATGCATGTCCGTTAAACGGACATGCATGTCTGTTTAACAGACATTCACGAGACAGATTATGATTTTTGACCATCTTAGAGGCAAAATCTCTTTTTTTGGTCCTCATGAAAGTTGTAGGTCTAGATGTCTTCTTTCTAATGGTCTAAAAACGAACGCAATCCGACATCTAGAGTGAAAGTTATGGTAATCGCGCCAAGATAGTTTCCTATTGATTTGATTTATGAACATGGTCTATTCTTTTAGACATAACTCCCTCATCCGAGCTCCTATTGAGGTGATTCTTGGACCAATAGATTCCTAAGACATGTATCTTTCTCTACATAAAAATTTGTACCATTTAGAGTTGTATCGAGAGAGTTTGCATTAGAGCAAATGAAGGGTTGGGTTGAAGAGCATAATTGCAGTATGTACACACTTAGGCTTTTTAAGCATATCTTGAGTTATAGAAATCTGATTGAGGTGATTTTTTATTAAAAGTAAATTATAGACTTAAAGTTACAATTTCTATGAAGAAGTCAACTTATGATTTTGATGATTGATTAGTGTGCACTCACCACCATTGTGGAATGATAGCAAATGACCTTCAGGGTTTCAAGCACAAGGTTCAGGACTCTGAAAGTTGGGCTCCGCAAACAGGTTCCAACAGTTGTGGTACCAGAGCTACTAGTTTTAATGATCTCCTAGGAACCTAAGTGGGTGGTTTTCAAGTATGAAGTCCACATGCATTATTTTACAAGAACTACATGCATTGTTTTAAAGGAACAAATTGCATCGTTTCAAATTGTTTTACATGATTTGAAATTGTTTTGCATGAACTAAAGATTTTCAATGGTTTTAAATTGAAGGAGTGAATATGTCACCTCGAAAAAGGACTAGAGGAGCTCTGTCTCGATCTAGCTTGAATCGCAGAAGTACGGATGGATCCCATGTCCCGCAAGATGCAGGGACACGTCCTACTTCTGATTCTGAGGCACCAAGTGTGCAGCTTGAGGTGCCTCGACCTCCCCCTCCTATGACTCAAATGAACCCGATGGATCCTCAGTTCTTTCAGGCCTTTGCCCAGGCTTTCACCTATGCCATTGGCCAAGGGTCACGAGCGCTAGTGCCAACTCAAGTGGATCGGAGTGGGCAGTATGATAAGCTCCGAAAGTATGGGGCTGTTGACTTCAACGGGACTACTAACCCTGAAGAGGCTAAAGCATGGTAGAAGAGGAACGAGAGGGTCCTGGTTCAGATAAAATGCTCCGACGAAGAGAAGTTGGATTATGCAGTCAGCCTGCTGCAAGGGGATACACTCCACTGGTGGGAATCAGTGCCCCGCAGTCAGGCTATGCCTCCAATGCTGACATGGAGGGAATTTCTGGAAGCTTTCCGGAGGAAGTACTTCTCGAGGGTTTATATCCAAGAGAAGGCCAAGAATTTCTAAACCTCACACAGAGGGAAATGAGTGTGAGCGAGTATGCGCTGAAGTTCACCCAGCTGTCTCGATATGCGGCTAACATTGTGGCAAATGAAGAGGACAAGTGCTGCAAGTTTGAAGGGGGACTTCACCTAGGGATCAAAGAGAAGGTGTTGATCCATAATTTTTGTGACTACTAGCAGCTAGTAGATGCAGCACTCCAGGCTGAAAAATTGGAGAATATCAAGTCTGAAGTAAACAAGAAGAGGAAGAACTGAGAGCAGTCTGCAAGGAAGGAAATGAGTACTCCAACGCCTGATAGGAGTACAAGGACTTATCACACGTAGAGTGAGATGGGAAGTAGTGGTCCTACCAAAAATAAGCAGGTCAGGGCAGTTTCAATGCAAGCCTCAAGTGTTGGAGGCACAGGAAGGATAGGAAGAAGCAGATTCACGAACCCCCAATGTGACCATTGCGGAAAACTTCATAAAGGGGAGTGTTTTAAATTTCTTGGAGCGTGTTTCAGATACGGTGAGAAGCGACACATGATCAAGGACTGTCCTCAGGTAATCAGGCAAGAGGGGTCGCAGTCACAAGTCCCAAGAAGAGAAGGAACAGTGGGACCCAGGCCAGTCACAGAGGTGGGCAGTTTTGGAGTTGCAAGGAAGGCTAATCCTCCAGGGAGGCCCAGGGGCCAGGCGCTAGCCAAGGTATTTTCCATATCAAGGGAGGAAGTTGCAACTGCTCCTGAGGTTGTCACGGGTATGACTCACTTATTTAATTTTGCAGTTTTTGTGTTGATAGATACTGGCTCTACACATTCATTTGTTTTTGCAAGTATGACTTTGCATGATGTGAATTTAGTGCCTTTAAATAGTCCCTTAATTGTTAGTACGCCTTTAGGGAGGAATATGATAATCAGTCGAGTGTATAGAGACTGTGAGCTGGTTATTGAGGGTACTAGATGTGTTTTAGATCTGTTGCCCCTAGAGCTGAAGGGTCTAGATGTCATACTAGGTGTGGATGTCATGGAAAGGTATCATGCGAAGTTGGATTGCAACCTCAAGGAGGTAGAGTTTGACTTGGGCAAGGGTGACAAGGTAATTTTTAGAGGAGACCAGAAAATGTCATCGCTAAGAATCATTTCAGCTTTGTTAGCTGACAGGATGATGAGAAAAGGGTGTGAAGCCTTCTTGGAGCATGTTGTGGACATTGAGATAAATTAAGGGAGGCTAGAAGATTTCCCAGTAGTGAGGGAGTTTCCAAATGTATTCCCCGAGGAGTTACCTGGTTTGCCACCGGTGAGGGAAATCGAGTTTGTTATTGACTTGATTCTCGAAACCGCACCCATCTCTATACCACCGTATAGAATGACTCTAGCAGAACTGAAGGAGCTTAAGGAACAGTTGGAGGAATTATTAGAGAAGGGGTTTGTACGGCCAAGTTCTTCATCATGGGGAGCGCCAGTTTTGTCTTTTCCAAGATTGATCTCAGGTCAGGCTATCATTAGCTCAGAATTAGGGAGTCTGATGTGAACAAGATAGCTTTCAGGACACGTTATGGGCATTACGAGTTCCTACTCATGCCATTCGGACTGACCAATGCTCCGGAAGCATTTATGGATCTTATGAATAGGATCTTCAAGGAGTATCTGGATCAGTTTGTTATAGTGTTTATTGACAACATCCTGGTTTATTCCAAGAGTGAAGGGGAACATGAGGAACATCTCATGATTGTGTTGCAGATATTAAGGGAGAAGGAGCTTTATGCCAAATTCAGCAAATGTGAATTTTGGCTTCACAAAGTGATTTTCTTTGGACATGTAATTTCTAAAGATGGGGTACATGTTGATCCAAGGAAAATCAAAGCAGTGGTGAATTGGCATGCACCGACGACACTGGCATAAGTAAGAAGTTTTTTGGGTCTAGCAGGGTTTTATAGGAGATTTGTCGAAGGGTTCTCAATGATAGCTGCTCCGATGACCAAGTTGCTGAGAAAGAATCAGAAGTTTATCTGGAGTGATGAATGTCAAAAGAGTTTTGAGGAGCTTAAGCACAGATTGACAAGTGCTCCAATCTTGATTTTGCCTACAGGAGAGGAGGATTATACAATATATAGTGATGCTTTAAGGAAGGGTTTGGGTTGTGTATTGATGCAAGGAGACAAGGTAATAGCTTATGCCTCGCGGCAGCTAAAGCCTTATGAACTGAATTACCCGACCCGTGATCTGAAATTGGCAGCAGTGGTTTTGTCCCTGAAGATTAGGAGACACTATTTGTATGGGATGCAAACGAAGATTTTTACAGATCACAAGAGTCTCAAGCATTTGTTAAGTCAGAAAGAGTTGAATTTGAGACAGAGAAGGTGGTTGGAGCTAATTAAGGATTATGACTTGTTAATTAAGTATCATCTAGGAAAGGTGAATGTGGTAGCGGATGCCTTGAGTAGGAAATCCTTAATAGCTCATGTTCAAACAGTGTATTTGCCATTATTGGAAGAAATGACGAAGCTTAGAATAAGTTTGAAACAGGAGGAACCAAATTGTGTTATTGAAAATTTCAGAGTGAGGCTGATACTCAGGGAAAGAGTTAAAGAGTTACAACCACAGGATGCATAATTGAGTAAGATCCGAGAAGAACTTCAAAATGACAAGAATTCTGAAGTGTTAGTGAGGGATGATGGACTTATAGTTTTCGGAAGCAGACTTTGTATCCCAAATGTCAAGGAGGTGAAAGATGAGATTTTGGATGAGGCACACAATGCGCCTTATGTCATGCACCCCGGTAGCACTAGGATGTATAGAGATCTGAAAGATCATTCTGGTGGAAAGGCATGAAGAGAGATGTAGTTGGATGTCCGTTAAATGGACATGTATGGGACAGCTTAGGGAAATGGCAATTTTTGACATTTTTAGAGGCAGAATCTCATTTTATGGTCTTGAAAGTTGTAGATCTAGAAGTCTTCTTTCTAATGGTCCAAAAACAAACTCAATCCGACATCTATATTGAAAGTTATGTCAATCACGCCAAGATAGGTACAAATTGATCTAGGGCATAAACATGTTCTATTCTTTTGGGCATAACTCTATCATCTGACCTCCAAATGAAGTGATTCTTAGACCAATAGATTCCTAACACATGTTTCTACCCCTCCATTAAAATTGGTACCTTTTGGAGTTGTTTTGATAAAGTTTGCATTAGAGAAAGTGAGGGGTTTGTTAGGAGAGCATAATTGGAGTATGTGCATGCTTTAGCTTTTTAATCATATCTTGAGCTATAAAGCTCCGATTGAGATTACTCTTGCTTCAAAACAAACTAGAGACTTAGAGTTACAATTTCTTTGAAGAATTCAAGTTATGATTTTGGTGATTGATTAGTGTGGGCTCACCACCCTTGTGAGATGTCAGCCAAAGAGGGTTCTTTGGAATAACCCTACAAGTTTATCAGCTCAAAGTTTATAACTCCAAATGTTGGGCTTCGGAAACGGGGTCCTACTCCAAGTCCTTCATTTCAAATTTCCTAGCCAATTGTGCCTTCAATTCTTTGATACAATCATTATTGGGGCATGCTACCAACATGTCATCTACATACAACAGTAGGACTATAAAATCATCTTTCTCAAACCTCTTAAAGTATGCACAAGGATCTGCATTCAGTCTGGTGTATCCAAGGCTTATGATAAAGGAATCAAATGTCTTATACCAACTCCTCGGTGCCTGCTTTAAACCTGTAAACCATATAGAGATTTGTTCAACCTGTAAACCAAGTTCTCTTTCCCTTTTTCTTCAAAACCTTTTAGTTGGAGCATATAAATTTCTTCTTCAATATTTTCATGAAGAAATGTAGTTTTCACATCTAACTGCTCTAGATGTAAGTCACATATAGCACACATTGCCAGAACTACTTGAACTGTAGTGAGTCGAACCACATGAGAAAATATTTTGTTAAAATCAATACCTTCTTTCTGAGCATATCCTTTTACCACCAATCTAGCACGATATCACTCTACTTGATCATCACCACTTCGCTTGATCTTGTAAACCCATTTATTGCCAATAGGCTTTCTTCCTTGCGGTATTGATACCAGCTCCCATGTCTTATTTTTATGCAGAGCTTCAATTTCTTCCTTTATTATTGCCATCCACTGATATGCATCTGAACCATTCGTTGCTTTATGAAGAGTTGATGGCTCTCCATCCTTAGTTAAAAGACAGCATGCAATATTGCTCTCCATAATATAATCTGAGTGCCAGCTTAGTGATATTCTCATGTGAGTTGGTCTCTGAGTATCTAGAACATCATGTTCAACTAGTTCTTGTTCCTCGTGCTCTGGTGCAGCTTCAGAAGAATCATTTTAATCAACTTCCCTATCCACTTGTATTGTTGTAGTTTATGGATTCTCTTGTACAGTGCCAATAATTTTTTTCTTGCAATCTTGATCCTTATCTTCCATGAAGATAACATCCCTGCTGATAACAATCTTGTGGGCAGTGAGATCCCACAGACGATACCCCTTCACTCCTTCAGCATACCCTAAGAAAATGGATCTATTGGATTTTGGATCCAACTTCGTAGTTTCTTAGGCATTAAATATCACATAGGCATGACTTCCAAATATATGGAGGTTGGAATAATCCACTGGTTTACCAGTCCACATCTCCATCAGTGTCTTCAACTTAATTGTAGTCGATGGAGCTCGATTCACCACATAATAGGTGGTATTGACTGCTTCTGCCCAAAATTTCTTATATAAGCTTGTATTTTCATCATCGCTCATATTCTTTCCAACAGAGTTCTATTCATCCGTTCTGCTACTCCATTCTGTTGAGGAGTGTATGCCATCGTGAACTGGCTTTTGATGCCTTCTTGCTTGCAGAATTCATCAAATTCTTTGCCATTATATTCATCTCCATTATCTGAACAAAAACACTTGATCTTCTTACCAGATTTGTATTCCACCCATGAATTGTAAAAATTGAGAGTTGGAAACACATCTGCCTTCCTCTTGATAGGAAATACCCAACATCTCCTCGAATAATCATTAATAAATGATACAAAGAAATTTGCTTCTCTTAGGGACGTAACTGGTGCTTGCCATACATCAGAGTGAATCAATTCTAGAATTTCTTTGCTTCTAAACTTTGATGTGTTAAACTTCAAACGATGTTGCTTACTCACAATGCAATGCTCACAGAAGGGTAATGATACCTTTGTGAGACTTGGAAGTAGATTATTCTCTGCAAGTATCTTCATTCCTTTTTCTGATATATGCCCAAGCTTTCTATGCCAAGTCATTGCAGATTTGTGGTCTGGACTAGTCACTGCATCGGATGCCTCTTCTTCTTGCAAAGTTACTCCCTTCAGCATGTACAGATTTTCAACAATCTTCTCTACTTTCATAAATACTAGCGCTCCTTTAATCACTTTCATGATCTTGTTTTAAATCTCAAATCTGAAATCGAGATCATCCAGTTGTCCTATAGACAAAAAATTCTTCTTTAGGCCCTCCACAAGTCGTACTTTGTCAGTGGTCTGAGTTATCCCATCATACATCTTTAACTTGATGGTACCGATACTAACGATCTTCAGAGTTTGATCATTACAGCTATACACAAATCCCTTAGAGACAGATTCATACTAATAGAACCATTTTCTTTGAGAGGTCATATGAAAAGTAGCTGCTGAATCGAGAAGCCATACATCAACAAATCTTCTCTTACCTCCAATAGTCATTGCCACTTCACCGACCATTGCACCTCCATCATCTGAAGTATTTGCTGCATTTCCTTGAGGAGTAGAGTCTTTCTTATTCAGATTCCAACAATCCTTTTTCAGGTGCCCTTTCTTGCCACAATTGTGGCACTTGAAATTCTTCTTTCTCCTAGATTTTGATTTACCATGACTATGACTCCCATTTGGGCCATGTTCCATTGATTTTCCTCTCATCACCATCAAGGCCTCTACTTGTTGTGAATTTGCCAGCCTGTCTTCAATACTTTTGTGCCGACTCTCTTTTTCTAGAATAGCAGCTGCAATATTGTCGAAGACTAGAGTGTCTATGTTGTTTGTTAAATTGATAATGAGTTGATCATACGAATCTAGTAGACTTTAGAGTAGAAGTTTCGCACGTTGACTTATCACTATTGTATGCCCCAATGATGTGAGTTAGGAAAATACCGTCACAGAAGTGGATTCCACCTTGCGTAAAGTGTATAGTTTGCTCTTCAGAAAAATTTTGTTGTGCAGTGATTTGGCTTCTTATAGTTTTGCGAGGTGATCCCATATTTCCTTCACAATCTTCTTTTCTTCTATGCTAGATAATACTCCATCAGTTAAAACTAGGTGAAGATTAGCTACAACATTCCCATCCATCTTGTTCCACTTTTCATTTGTGACTCCAACTAGTCGTTCACTAATGGCCACCAGACAATTATCTTTCCTCAAGATTGCCTTTATCTTCAACTTCCACAATGAGAAATTACTTCTATTGAACTTCTCAATCTCAAATTTTGTTGTCATTGCTTCTATCACAAGCAGAATTTAGCTCTCAATTCTCATTCTTTACACATTACGAACTAGTCGAACGTAGTTTTAGTTCTTAAACTTATTGAAATAGATCCAAAAATTCATCGAAGATAATCCAAGCTGATCATCTTGCCTTATCAGAATCAAACAACTAGAGGCCTTTCCATGTGAAGGGGTTGAAAAATTATTTAATGAATCCTCATAAATTTTGAACTACATACGAAACCATCTTTTCATAAATCATAAGCACTACAATGATGTGTGCATCTATATATACATCTTTCCCCCCTTGTCATACTTCTATGCTTTAAATCCTGAAACAATAATAACGGTTACGTTGTTACAGAACTCTAGTGTTACATATGTTGCTTGATAAGTACCAGTTTGGATCCTCTGTCCAAAATACATTTTGGGCATTGGACATAATTAGACATTCTCTAAACTTATCTCCAATGCCTAAAACGATGTTGTTTTAAGCATTAGATATGGTTGGTCATTTTGAAAATTGGATATAGTTAGACAAGGTTATTTTTGATAAAGCAAACACACGTAAAAAGGGGGGTGGATTGTGTCTAAAAACATTTGCAAGGTATTTTAAATCTTTGAAATCCTTCCTAAACAAAATAAGTTGATAAATAGAAAGGTCCTATTATTCTTCGAAAGGAGCCTGTTATCATTTAAAAAGAAAGGATTCTTTTAGTTATTTAAAATATGAAAGAATTTTATAAATAGAAAGGAACCTAATTATGCTCAAAAATAAAGAGGCCTGTAAATCAATAAGAACCTACTAGAGTTCAAATAGAAATAAGCTTGTTAATTGATAGGAGCCTGTTGATGGTTAAAACATAAAAAACCTTTTGTTTTATAGAAACAAAAGGAGCCTATTGGAAAAACTGAAAGAACTTCTTGAAAACAAAAAATTATAACGTGGAAATTTAAAAGCTAGGAAGAGAGAAAGAATGACACAGTAGATTTATATTGGTTCGGCTAACAACCAAGCCTACGTCTAGCTCCTAAGTATCCAACTTTAATATTTCACTATTAGAATCTGAGTATTAAATTTGACGAACCTCTCCAAGCTCACTAGTACATATTTTTCAAGATTCTCCAACCGTCCACACTGAAGTGTATAGCAAGCTTCTAAAAGCTCACAGAAAAATAAAAAATAAAATCAAAAGTAAGTTTTCAAATAACAATTTCTCTCTTAATAGAATAATTTTACTTTCTAAGGCATAATACAAATGATATAAGTCTCAAGAACATAGATGCTGCTCAAATGTTTCAAAAGCCTGTGTAAGTTTAATACTTCATAAGTGTTGTTGCTCTTATTTAAATAATCAATTTCTTCAACTAATGATTGATTCATCTTAATTCTAAGTTGACTTTGGATTTGTTGGAAAACCAGGTTGAGATCCGATCCTGACCACAACGGAACAATCCCAAAACTTTTTCATGACTTTTGATTTATACCATTTTCATTGCAGAAGTCTTCAATATTTCTGTTATCAAATTCTCCTCCATGATAGATTCAAATCGATGTAATGCTATACCCTTTTTTAGTTTGAATTTTTCTGCAAAACTTCTCAAAGACTTCAAAAGTATCATCTTTATTTGATATAAAATAAACCCATGTAAATATGAAAAAATCATCTACTATAACAAAATTGTAATATTTACGACCAAAACTTTGAATCCTAGTAGGATCAAATAAATCTATGTGGATGAGTTCAAGTGGCTCGCTAGTAGTCATAATAATTTTTGGAGGTAAGTTGCTTCTAATTTGTTTTACTTTCAAAGAAGCTTCACAAACCTGACTACTCTCAAATTTAAAATTCGATATTCCTTTTACTAACTCATTTTTGTACAATTTTGATAAAATGCTCATGTTAGCATGTCCAACTCTTCTGTGCCAGATAAGTGAATCCTTTTTTATTTAGACAAAACACTTGCCACTTTGAGAAGATATATCTTCCAATTGAGCAAAGTATATGTTCTGTTTTCTAGGACCAACAAATATAATATTATTATTAAGATTGTCAATTATTTCACAATGTGATGCACATAAAGTAACTCTGTAAACTTTATCACACAATTGACTTATGCTAAGCAAGTTATGTTTTAATCCATCAACAAGAAGAACATTATCAATAGAAGTAAAGTTAGAATCACCGATTTTACAAATTCTAGTAACCTTTGCCTTGTTTTTATCGGCAAAGAAAACATTACTTCCATTTTTCCTTTAAATATAATTGAAATATGATATTTCACCTGTCATGTGTCTCGAACAACTGCTATCAACTATCCATTGATTTTCCTTTGTCTTTTTATTGAATCATATCTATAGAGTGTATTATCTCGTTTTAGGCTCCCAAATTTTTTTTTGTCCTTTCACGTTAGTAGTTTGAACTTTTGGTCTCCAAACCTATATCTAAGATGGTTTTCTTCATTTTTTGAAAGTAACAAGAGTGACTAATATGACAGTATCTACCACAATAATCGCACAAAATGGATGAATGATAGTTGTTGTGATTTTTTCGACTTACTAGGTTCCTATTGTTTTGGTTATAGCTACTGTTGGATTTATCAAAGAAGTTTTTGTACATCCTAATATTATTATTTTCATTATATCCTATTTTGGCTTTATCAAAAACACATTTACTACTCCCAAGTAAAGCATCAAGATTGTTTCTTCCATTGACAAAATTAGCAAGAACTTTTTGAAGATAAACAATTTTCTTAGCACATTTTTCCTTTTCAGGTTTTAAGGCAGTAACTTTCTCTTCCAATTGTTTTATCTTAGCAGAGTCATTTTCAAGTAATGAGTTTTCTAACTAAAATATTTTTAGTTCAAAGCATTCTTTTTCAATAATTGCTTGTTTATTATTATTTCAAGAGAAGTGACTTTAGACAACAAATCTTTGTTTTCTGATTCTAATAATTTAATCTTATTCGTTAAAGATTCATCATTATTTTTTGACTTCTCAACCTTTTTGAAACACTGCACTGTCAAATTTTTTTACTGATCATATAAGTTATGATATATATCTCTCAATTCATCAATTTCAATATTAGACTCAGAATAATATACCTTATCATCTCCTGATGTGGCCATAAATCAAACATTGTTGGCTTCCTCAGGCTCTTCTTCTTTAAAGTTATCAAAATCCTCATCTGACCAAGCTGTAGTCATAGCATGCTTTTTGGGGTTTTTATTTTTTGTCTTGTCTTTTTGAAGAAGAGGACATTCTAGTCTTGTGTGTCCATGCTTCTTGCAGTGATAACATATGATTTGATTATTTTGTGTATTGATATTGTCACTACTGCCTTTTGATAGGAACTTGTGTTTCCAGTTTTCTTATTTCCTTCTCTTTTCTTCATAAGTTTCTTTTTATAGAAGCAGACATATTTTTTGACCATAAAGTTGAATTCGTTAACTCCATCTATTTGCAACTCAGTATCACTTTCATCATCATATGATAGATTTGATTTATCAACTATTTTTAGTGCCTCCTCTATACGAGGATCCTTCATCTTATCTAAGCTCGACTTCATGAATTATTAAGTTTCCTCTAAACCGGTCAAGTGAGATTGTATCAAGATCTTTTGTAGTTTCAAGAGTTGTCACTTTATGTCTCCATTCCTCTGGTAATAATATTAGAATTATTAATATTAAAATTTTTGTTACTAGCTCGTCATTTGGATATATCTTGCCTAATTTTTTCAAAGCAGTAATGATTTTTTTGAAACGTGCGAAGAATTCGTTTATTATTTCTCCCTGTTTCATGCAAATAGTCTCGTATTGATGCACTAAAAGACTTATTCTATGTTTCTTTACCTCATTCATTCCTTCAAAAGTAACTTGAAGCTTGTACCACATTTCTTTTACAATAGAACAATAAGATATCTTTTCGTACTCTTCTGAAGATAGTGCATAGATCATATGATGTATTGCTTTGGCATTCAACTGTGCATTTCTTCTATCAGCATTAATCCACACTTCTACGTTGTTAATAGTAGGAGGTGTAGCTCCAACTTTGATAGCTTGCCAAATTTCGATATCCCTCAATTGAAGATAAATGGTCATTCTCTCTTTCCAATAGGAGTAGTTGTTTCCATTGAAGTAAGATGAATTGTCCTTTAAGGCTTCTTAAGTTATTTGCCATTATCTATCACGTACTATAAAACAAAATAAGTGTGAAACTTGTCTCCGATACAAAATGACAAAGCAAACACACGCAAGAGGGGGGGGTGAATTATGTGTATAAAAAATTGCAAGGTATTTTAAATCTTTAAAATCCTTCTTAAACAAAAAGAATTGATAAATGGAAAGGCCCTATTAAACATCGAAAGGAACCTGTTAACGTTTAAAAAGAAAGGATCCTGTTAGTTATTTAAAATACAAAAGAAGTCTATTAATTGAAAGGATCCTAATTGTACTAAAAGAGAAAGGGGCCTGTCAACCGATAGGAGCCTACTGGAGCTAAAATAGAAGTAAGCCTATTAATTAGATAGGAGCTTGTTGATGCTTAAAGCGAACCTCTTGCTTTATAGAAACAAAAGGAGCCTATTGACAAAAACTAAAAGAACCTCATGAAAACACAAACTTATAACTTGGAAATTTAAAAGTGACACGTCCCGCCTTTTGAGCCGTGTTGGCACTAGGGAATGGGTAGGCTTAACGCCACCAAAACCCGTAGTAAGCCCAACTTTTCTATGTTTTACTAAAAATCCAGCATGACTCATTCATGTCTAATTAAACCTTATACCTGCTTAATAGGTTGTAAAAAGTAAGGATCTAACTCTACTATTCTCACATACAACATATACTAATCATCAATATCAACTAACATTGTTCTCAATAACATAATATATCCATACATGATTTATGTACATATGATTATGACAAACCCATGGAGCAATTATGAGCATTTGCAACTAACATCATGCCAAAACATTACCTGTCTGCTTATCCAAGCGAGTCTCAAAAGACTTGGATTTCTCTCTCTTGTTCGACCTGTTAATCACCTGAAATGGTGATAGTGAAGTGTGAGTCTACAACATGACTTAGTGAGTTATAAACATACTACCATGCTTGTGAGGCTAGGTAATAATAGGCTAGAAATCTCAAATGCGGTAATAACATGAGTATCAATAAAAGCTCAAAATGAATTGCTCAAATAAAACATAAATCTGGTTTTTAAATTCTTGATTCTTTCAAAATTCTGAGTTTCTTTCAAAAGTCTCGTTTCTTTCAAAAGTCTAGCTTTCTTTCAAAAGTCTCGTTTCTTTCAAAAGTATAGCTTTCTTTCAAAATTCTAGCTTTCTTTTAAAACTCTAATTTCTTTCAAAAGTCTAGCTTTCTTTCTCATTTATGAGTTCTTTCTTATTCTTTCTCATTTATGAGATTCTTAGGAAGAGACAAAAGCATGCTAGTATGGCATATCCCCCCTTTTCTAAATCTAGACAAGGTCAACCTAACCTTGCCCCTGGAGGCCTGTCCTCTCCAGGTAGGACCCGGATCTAACCCATCACCGGCGGGTTATCTCTGTGCACATAGGCTGATACTATACCCTATCAGCTG
>JAOTAZ010000220.1:15191256-15211452 GCA_025629785.1 Erythroxylum oxycarpum | reverse complement strand
CTAACTTCACTTAAAAAGACATAATGCATGCTACCCTCATCAATTCATACACAACCCTAACCTTATACCCAATAACTCAACCATAGGTTTCAAGACCTTCATGCATCATACATCATCATTTAGAATGAACAATAACTTCCAATTCATGCATTAAAAACATAAGTAAAGCTTAAACCATACACTTACCTAAGTAAGCTCTTAAATCTTCCATTCTCCAATTAATCTCCTTTCTCTATTTTCTACCACTCATGCACGGTGATCATCAAGAAATAAAGGTAGCTTGGATGTATGAAGGAAAAGAAAGCTCTTTAGGTTGGAGGAAGTAGCAAGTTAAGCTAGGAAAAATGAGCAATTTCGATGAAGAACAAAGAGGAGAGCACTTTCGGATGGAAAGATCACAAAATAACTCAACTTATCCCTTTTTCATTCTTTCCCTTTAGGAGCCGTGTATATATATCCACAAAGGCAAGGAAAATGAAGAAGAATCGAGAAACAAGTCCAAGTAAGCATTAAGCATTAAATGCTTAGGTAGGAAGAGTCAAATGTGGAAAAGTCAAATACCAATCAAATATTTCATTAAAAAAATAATCCAAATACCAAATAAATGTTCAATCCATTGTTAAGGGTCCATATTTCGACCCTACCACAAAATATCCAAAAGGCCAGTACCAATTGATAGCAATTTCGGTACCGAAAATCAACCGGTTCGCCACTTGGCGATTTTTTTCCGGTTCGGAAATTTTCTCTGGAAAATTCCAGAAAAATTCTCAAAATTTCCTTAAAATGGAAAACACACTATGGCTTACTCAGAATAATTTTTCACACACAATAATCACGTTAATCATAATAAAATGCCGTTTAGGCCCAATTATTGGGAATGTCATGTATGCATGTACAGTTATTTCATGTGCACTATTTTCACTGATCACCAGTACCAGTATGCTTAACAATGTGAAAGCAGTCCTAATCACTCTTACCCTTAGCCAATTTACTATTTTACCCTTCCCGTCGGGGGTGGGATGTTACAGATAGTTTCAGTGGTGATTGAGGAAGAAGAGAAAGAATAACCAGTAGAAATATTTCTGCCCTAGCTGGACTCATTTGATGCTAGGTGTCACTCTCACCACAAGGCATATGTTTCCTTTGCATGTATCACATATGTCCTACATTTAAGCTACCGATTGTCACATTTCCATTAAGTCATTTGTCACTTAATGAATGCTGCCAAATGTCATAATTCAATTAGGCCACTTGTCACTCAACCAATATTGCGAAATGTCAATGCATTATCTATGCCAAATGTCACTAACTCATAAGCTTAGTCATTCTAATGTTCCATGTACCAATTGACTTGCCACTTGATAATTTTCCTAGTCCAAATGTACATTTTAATACCTCAATTCTCTAATGTTGACTATTAATTTCAAATCACTAAGTATAATCCATTAGACTAAAATTCAAGACATATGCAATTCACATTCAAATCATAGTTCAATTTTAACACCTATCGCACATGTACTTTCATGAACATGTAACATTTCAACTAGGATATAATTTGGGGCCTTACAGTAGGTAAGAACCAATTTACAAAATTGTCAAGTGAGTTAGAAATTATTACAAGAACAGAACTACCTTGTATAAAACATGATAAGGACTTAGAGGAAGATAAGTCACCTGAAAATGCATTAGAAAAAGTTACAGTAATTATACAAACTCTTTAACTTTATGCAACATTGTTTCAATGAATTTGAGATAAATTACAATATTTTTCACAATTAAAATGAAATTAATTACAATTTTACTTATTGTTCACAATTAAAATTGAATATTATGTATATTGAGAAGTCAAATGTTTCAAACGGTATTACTTTAATATTGAAACAAAGGACCAAATATCATTTCAAGGTGTTTAAGTGTGTGTTTGGTTCAGCTTTTGGAAGGTCCAAAAGCACTTTTGCCTACAGCAAAAGCTATTTTGAAGAAAAAGTTAGTATTTGGCTACACATCTCAAAAGCACTTTTACAGTAGAAACAGCTTTTTTAAAAGCTCAAATACAGCTTTTTCAAAAGCTATAATTTGAAGCTTTTCCAAAAAGCCCCAATTATAGCGTTTCAGAAAGCTGTTTTTAAAGTGACTTTCCGTCACTTACGTAAAGATCCTCCTCTCATATAGCGTCTCCTTCGCTTGAAACCTCAGTAACAACAATCTTAAGACCAGAAATCTGATCAAGTCCCTCGTCTCTCTTGCTCTGTATTCTAACAAGATCTTCCTCCATTGTCGCGCATCTCGATCAGATCTCTTCATGAGATTTGCAGAGAGATTCAAGTTCAGCAAGCAGATCATCGTAACTAGGGATCTGGGGATCGCTTAGAGGATCAGAGCTGTTGGTTTGTTGTTGCGAGACGTCTTCATCGTCGGCTTCCATGTTCCATCAAACAAAATACGATTACCAAGTTCCCTGAGAAAAGATCAAGAGACAGACTCAAAAGGAACGATTTTGAAACCTACCAGTTAACAACATAAATATCAAGTAAAAGAACGTCAAATGAACACAAAACCATTGGAGTTAGATTGGATTTTCAAGCCCAAAAGCTCCGAATGATTTCCAAATCGTTTTTAATTAATTATGATTTTGACATAAATATAATTTTCAATTTAATTTAATTTTTATTAATTAAATTTTATTTAATCCTTAAATTTTATTAATTAATGCATAATACGTCAATTATAATCATATGTTTAATTTAGATATAGTTAAAAATATATCCAAACAAAAGTGCTTTTTATTTTTATGTTGCCAAACAGTCTACTGTACGAAGCTCTTTTAAAAAAGCTATTTTTTAATTGACAGCCAAATAGTCAACTGACTTTTAAAAAAAGCTCTTCTTAGAAAAGCTCTACTGACAAAAGCTCTACTGATAAAAGCTCAACCAAACGGGCTCTACGTATTATAAGTCTTTTCTTTTTGTATAGAGGCACAAAGGCATGTTCCCAAATGAATGTTTGAATAAAATTGGAATAGTTTGTGTGAGTATTGGTTTGACCCAAAAGTTCATGTTTGATTTTTTCCTTCACATTTGCTTGCATTAATCTTATTACATGAATTAAAAACTAAGCTATGTTTTTTCTTCTTCTTGATTTTAGGAAAATTATAAGAAGGAGAGGGTGAGTAGATTAAAATGAAAATAACTCACAATCAATGGTCTAAATCATTTTAGTTTACCAAAATAAATATTTAATATTGATATTTGTAAGTTGTACTTAAATAAATAACCATTAAGTTGTTTATTATAGCTTGATTTTTTTTCATTATTATAGCTTTGTTAAATATGTTTGACAAAGTTTTTACATATTTGTAGTTAAAAGACTTTATTTATGAAAGTAAGAAAACATACTTAAAAAATTTTACATACAAAATCAAAAAAATGTAGCAAAAAAATATCAATATGAAACTAAAAAGCATATAAAAAGTATATAGCTATGAATACACAAAACATAGCCAATAATTTTTTGTTACATTTTTATTTCGTTGGCAATCATTTACAAGTAAATTTTTTCTAGCCAGTAGTTGACTTGTATTTGATGTTTGGCTACATATTTGTAGTGCTTTAGCTACATAAACATTTTTGTAGCTAATACTTTTTATCTATGATTTTTTAATATGTTGCCTATAATTTTTTGCTAAAGGGCGTTAGCGATTCATATGATGAAAATAAAACATCACAAATAACTGTAGACAATATTTTTGAACAAATTGGCTACAATTTTATTCATAGCCTGTCGTCTAGTTTGTTGTAGTGAGGATAGCCTTGAAAAAATTCTCAAAAGAATTTAAGGTAAATAAAAGAAGCGAAACTAAAAAAAAATAGAATGGCTATGATGATACCATGATAATGTTGTGGTGAGAAAATGTATTCTATATCTTACATAGATTGCATATTACAAGCCTTTTTGCATACAAAATTGATACTACAAATTTGATGTATATACAAGAGAAGTTTAGACTAAAGGAAGTTATATGAAATCAGAATTCTAAGTATAAGGAGAGATTTTCTCTTGGTATAAATCTGACCGAGTATTATCCTCCTTAATTTCCTCTAACATTATCTTTTTACTTTGATAGACCTGAATAACTATACTATAAAAATCCTAAGTTGTCATCCCCTACCTTACATCGTATATTGCCCTCTGCTTCTCATCTTCAATAATTGAGTTATGAACAAAGAATAACTTTGGTTCTGCCGGATTTTGCTGATCCGGAGCATCCTTATTCTGTACCATAATTCTGAGAATTCTCTGCTGATGTAAACCTGCAAAACAAGCAAAGACTCTCCGGGGGTTGGTTCCCGAAAGGCCCCTCCGACGCTCAAGTCAGTATTTGGTGAGAGTTTAGGTTGCTATGAATTAAGAGACAACTAGGGTTATGAGTATGTACCCCTACCATGGCAGAACAGTACCTTATATATGTCGTAGGTTGCCCTTAGGTTTAGATCTTCACGTAGGTCTTAGTGTTTGCATGGGAGATGTCCTCTTACTACTGGACCGTCAGCACATGGGCTTGAATTTGGACCCCCTAGGCCGGGCCCTATTAGGCCGACCCGACCAAACTTCATTGGAGAATGATTTCTCTTCAAGATTTAACTATGCATCCATTTCATCCATAGCAATTCCTTGTCTACTAGCACTGTCCAAAACCTCTTAATATTTTATCACGAGAAGATACCCTAATATTTTAGGCTCTTATTTTGGTATTGAGGGAAACTTCAGATTTTATTCCCTTGTTTCCGTTCACCCGGACCCAATGCTTACCAAGTGACGAATATACTTTAGAGACTCGTTTTCAGAATGCCAGCACCACATTACAAACTTTAAAACATCCGACGACAACGACTAGGGAAATACATACTGTATCTTCACTTCATGGCTTATTCATACTGGAACATCGCGACAGCTACATAACTTTTCGGTACTTACAATGTATATCAATCACAAAATCAATGGAACCAAATGACAGAGCCAGAAATTTGCCGCTTCATAATTGTTTGTTCATCTTGAACTGTCCGAACACGTAATTTTCTTTCAGTTTAAACATCACGAACTTTTTGTCTCTACTTCATCTGTTCCCTATAACATATTTCACTCACCACCTTAACTTCTTAGAGACTGTCTTCAACCCATCTTTGGAAAAGACTAGTGAACTCGGATCGATTATTCTTCATCGCAATGGCGAAACCAGGTCATAAGGGTGCAGCGAACAGAAGCCTTGAGAGTCTAATGGACATGGACAAGTCAGGTCAGGCTAGTAAAAATGGCACGACAACTGGGACTCGGAAGCCGTTTCCAGGGCAAGGCCTCGAGTTCAAAAACATATCATACAGTGTGATTAAGAAGATAAAGAAAGATGGTGAGTGGGTGAAGAAAGAAGCTTATCTTCTCAATGATATCTCTGGTCAGGCTATGAGGGGTGAGATTATGGCCATCATGGGACCTAGTGGAGCTGGGAAGTCCACTTTTCTTGATGCTCTGGCTGGCCGAATTGCACAAGGTAGTCTTGAAGGATCTGTCAGGATCGACGGAAAACAGGTTGATGAAGTACCTTCTAAAATAGTACTTTCGAAACATTTGATATGTGTATATATTAGACAGTAAGATAGCGTGTTTAAATGTTATATGCAAGTACTTTGCTTCCTGCAGGTTACTACGAGCTACATGAAGATGATTTCATCGTATGTGATGCAAGATGACCAGCTCTTTCCCATGTTAACTGTCTTTGAGACTTTGTTGTTTGCGGCTGAAGTTAGGCTTCCTCCTTCCATTTCAAGGAATGAGAAGAAAAATAGAGTCTATGAGCTTCTTGATCAGCTAGGCTTAACGGTATATATCCATTTTCTTGGCATGTTGCTCTGTCTTTCTTCAACAAGAAAATCACATAGGCATATACCAACTAAACAGAGGATTATTGGCTGACTGTTGCAGAGTGCCATGCATACCTATATCGGTGATGAAGGAAGGAGAGGAGTGTCCGGAGGCGAGCGACGAAGGGTGTCCATAGGAACTGATATAATCCATAAGCCATCACTGCTTTTCCTTGATGAACCAACTACAGGTCTTGATTCTACAAGTGCTCACAGTGTGGTTGAAAAGGTTAAGGAAATTGCCAAAGGAGGTAGTATTGTGTTGATGACAATCCATCAGCCTTCTTTTAGGATTCAGATGCTCTTGGACAGAATCACAGTCCTTGCAAGGTAAGTTTTAGAATAGAATATAAGCTAATATGCTTACAGTCTGATTCTGATTATTAGAGGCATTGATTTGAAGCACACCTATTCATCAAAATCTATGAACAGAGGCAGGCTCGTGTATATGGGCGGCCCAACTGGTCTTCATGCTTATCTCGCAGGATTCGGAAGGCCAGTTCCCGAGGGTGAAAACAGTCTCGAGTATCTCCTGGACGTGATTAAAGAATATGATGAGTCCACGGTAGGACTTGAACCCCTAGTGTTGTATCAACGAGATGGCCTCAAACCGGAAAATGTTGATAGGACACCAATTCCAAAAACACCAAAGATGCCACGAACTCCTCGTCCTAAGACTCCTGAATCATTGAAGAGTGCCATCACCCTCAGAAGTCAAGCATTCTCATTCATAGGAAGCATGACTCCTCGAGGTCGAACTAACTCTGTCTCTGGCCGCACGGATTCTAGTTACAACGAGGATGAAGAAGAGGAATTCGACAACTCACTCAACCGCAGGACTACGCGGACACCAATGAACATGCGCAGTGCTGGTGCCTACAATCCTCGCTTGGCCTCTCATTTCTACAAAGACTTTTCTGTCTGGCTCTACCATGGTGTTACAGGAACTCCTCGCCAAGCGCCATCATGGACTCCAGCAAGGACGCCAGCAAAAACACCTGTTTCTGGACTTAGAAGCCAATCTTCAAGCCGGTATTCAACACCTCAACGTGTCCCTAATCGCCCCAAAACTCCAATAATTTACAGCCCGTCATCAGAATCAAACCTCCCTTCTTATGAAGATTTTGAATTCGAGGAAGAAGAAGTTCTGGACGAGCCAGCACATGGTCCTAAGTTCGCCAATCCGTGGCTCCGGGAGGTTGCCGTCCTGTCCTGGCGCACAGCACTAAATGTGGTTCGCACTCCTGAGCTTTTCCTCTCCAGAGAGATTGTACTAACTGTTATGGCACTCATTCTATCCTCACTTTTCAAGAACCTTGGCGATAGATCATTCAAGACCATCAACAAGATTCTCAATTTCTACATCTTTGCAGTTTGTTTGGTTTTCTTTTCCTCCAATGATGCTGTCCCAACGTTTATCCAGGAAAGGTTCATCTTCATCAGGGAAACTTCGCACAATGCATATCGTGCTTCTTCTTATGTGATCTCTTCACTGATAGTTTACCTTCCATTTTTCGCTATCCAAGGTTTCACATTCGCAGCCATTACTAGATTTGCACTTCATCTCAGAAGCAATCTCTTCAAATTTTGGATGATCCTATATGCTTCACTTATTACTACTAACGCCTATGTGATGCTAGTCAGCGCACTGGTGCCTAGCTACATTACAGGGTACGCAGTGGTGATCGCCACAACTGCTCTTTTCTTCCTCACTTGCGGGTTCTTCCTGAAGCGATCCCAGATACCAGTTTACTGGAGATGGCTCCATTACATCTCTGCAATCAAGTATCCATTTGAAGCAATGCTAACGAATGAGTTCAAAGGCACAAGATGCTACTCGGGACATCCGGAAGACCTCTCCCCTGGCCCTCTTGGAAACGTGACGATCAGCAAATTGCATAGCCAAACACCTTCTTTGCTCAGACCAGACTGCTTGTTGATCGGAGAAGATGTTATAACATCGATGGGCATTGACATTGAGAATGTTTGGTATGACATTGCCATTTTGCTAGCTTGGGGAGTTCTCTACCGACTTTTCTTGTACGTGGTTCTCAGATTCTATTCTAAGAACGAGAGAAAATGATAGGCTTAACCAGAATCTGCCGGGCTGTGTTTCTTTTGAATACAATTATCCAAGTCCCTTTGATGCTATAGAAGTCCATATTGCTTATAGGCACTTTTCAACTGCAACCACAGCAAGAGCAAGTTAAATTCATTCATTTCTTCCTTTTCTTTTTCTTATGTAAACATTTTCGCTTGTTTATGGTAAAAAGGAAAAACTAACAACATTCTTTTTTTTTTAAAAAAAAATTAAAATTGAATTGAATGATAAATAGAAGGTACATGGTACGTCTATCCCAATTAAAATGCCATATAACAAGCTCAATTAATCATCCCTTTAGAGTTAAAACAAACAACACGACATGACGTTAGGGCATGAGAAAGCCCTAATGTCAATCGAACCACCAAGCTTGAACAGATGGAGAGATCTCAATTAGGGCAAAACGAAATAAACTTTCGTAGCCCATCCAGAAATTACTCAAGAAGGAAATATGGATCTGGCTAGGGCACGAGATTGTGGCGCATTCAGAGGCTCCTTCTGCAACTGCACACTGGGGAGGATCCATCGACAAGTGATAAATATTGAAAACTGTAGATGCTTCTCCGAGCTGACTGAGATTTGTACATTTGCAAGAAGACCGAAAGCGAGGACGAGCTGAGTCGAACCCTTAGTGGGCTTTCTGAAGCGCAACGTCGGACTAAAAACGGAAAGGGGCAGCTTGAAAATCAGCAAGTTAGTACCGAAACCTCCCACCCCTGATTTCCCTTGTTTGAGAATTTGGCCGTTTTTGGGGACTATACTCTCCAGGTGAGAGCTAGGCCCCTACTACGCCTAGAGTGCAACTGGGTGGAGATCAGTTGCTCTCTGATGCGTATTGTGATAAGCTCTATAATAGAGGGTTGGAGGGTGATCTTCTGTTGGAATCTTCTTAGGTTTCTTTCCCTCCATAGTTCTTGAGAGTAGGTAGCCACTGAGATGAGGATGATTGCTATGTCAAATCGAGAAATAGATAATAGGGGCAACTCCAGTAGTAGATCATGGAGTCTGTTCGGCAGCTGGACATCAATACATAACCTACGAATTGTAGTCCAAATTTCAGTAGAGTAGTCACACTCAAACAAAATGTGATTCCTAGTTTCTTCCTCTTGATTACAAAAAACTGCACATTCTTGAAGAAATAAGGAAAGGAAGCCTGTCCATAGTACTGAGTCTATTCAGCATGACCAACCATAGCAGGAAACTGGTTTTAGGTCTCAGAAACCGATTCCAAACCATAGAGAACCACTGCACCTGATTTAGTGCCACCTCCATCAATTTATTAGCTACCTGCATTGTAATATCTGAGACTGGGATCCCCTGCCAGAGGAAGGTATCCTTTTCTCCAGTCCTACGAAACTGTGGGATGGATAATAATCTAGTTTCATCCATAGACAGTAACCATCCACTTTCTGCTAGGATATCCTTAAGCTTGGTATTCCTAGGGAACCTTCCCAATAAGGTTCTGGCCAATGGGTTATTGAGCAGAATACCTTGTCTAGACCAATTATCATACCATAAAAAAAATCTATTTCCATCTCCAACTTGACAGGACATATCTTGATGTACCTCCTCCCTCATTTTCAGAAGTTGGTTGAAGAACCAAGTGTAACTATTTTTGGAAGTTAAACCCCAAAAACTCCTCCCCTTCAAGATGTAAACATGAATCCATCTGACCCACAAAGATTCCTTATCACTGAAAAGTTTCCAGATTCTTTTAGCCATGAGCAAATGATTCTTCTTGGTGATAGACTCCAACCCCAGACCCCCTATTTCTTTAGGTTGACAAACACTTTTCCAATTAACCTTAGCTAACCCATATTCACCACCTCCTTTCCCCCATAGGAATTGCTTCATCATCCACTCGATGGTTTTGATAATTCCTTTAGATAGATAAAGGTGAGAGCTCCAGTAAATATGCATTGAGGAAATGACTGATTTTAAAAGTTGAAGCTTTCCTCCAAAAGAAAGAGACCTATTTGTCCAGGAACCCAATCTCTTTTGAATTTTTTCAATTAGAGGGAGGCACTCACAGTACATGAGTCTTCTAGAGGAAATTGGAATACCTAAGTAAAGGATAGGAGGCTCCTTAATATCCATTCCAGTGGCCGCTTTTGAGGCTTTTTCCAAGTGACCTACACTCTTTGAAAGGATAAAGTAACTCTTCTGAAAATTGATATTCAGCCCCGATAGGTCCTTGAATAATTTGAGAGTATTGATTAAAAGAGTGACTGAGGGAACATGCGCTTTGCTTATTTATATAAAACTAAAATTGGCGTCGCCCCACAACTCCATTCTTGCTAAGAGGAACTTCAACAAAATTAAATGTCTAATTGATGACAAAGGCCAAGTGTTTATCAATAAAAGTAAAATAAAGATGATGGTATTCAATTATTATAAGAAATTAATGGGTTTAAGCCATCCAAGATCAATTTGTAAGGAGGACTAAGGCAAAAGAGTATTCTATAAAACCTACTTCTGCTCAAGAAATCAAACAAGTTCTATATAGCCTTAATCCTCAAAAATCCCTTGAACTAGATGGATTTGGTGCCTGCTTCTTCCAAACTACATCTATCACAAGTGATTTGCTAATAAATGTGATATAGGAATTTCTATCTAAAAGTAAAATGTTAAGATAGTTAAACTCTACACACGACTGCTTGATCCTTAAAATATCAAATGCTAACAAGCTTAATGAGTTTCTCACTATCTCATATTGTAACATAGTGTACAAAGTAATTTTAAAGATTATAGCCAACAGAATAAAGGACACCATGAAACTTATAATTCAATACACACAAGAAGCCTTCATACTTGGTAAGTCAATATTAGACAATATATTGATGGTTCAAGAACTAATGAAAGAATATAAGATAAGGAGGTCCATCAGGAGTTATGCTATCAAAGTGGAATTTTTCAAAACATTTTATACATTGAACTACTACTTCATCCTCATCAGCCTAGAATGGTTAGGCTTTACAACCAAATTCATAAGTTGGACTAAAGCCTATATCTCTCACTCTTCATTTAGCCCTCTAATCAGTGGTACTCTAAGTACGGTCTTTACGGAATCTATTGGAATAAGGAAGTGGGACACCCTATCCCCTTACCTATTAACTTTGTTAATTGAATTACTACCTAGAATGTTACAAAACAATTCTCAACTCTGCCCTATTTTTACTTATCACCATAAATGCAGAGAGTTGAAACTTAACCATCTTGTATTTGCAGATGACTTTATGATATTCTGTGGAGCTGAACACAACACCATTGACTTAATGTTTAACTCCCTTGAGTTTTTTACAGGTTATGAGGTTTAAGAATTAATCCTCATAAGAATTCAATTTATTTCTCATCTAATGTGAACAATGCCCTTTGTTCAAGTTCCATGACAAGACTGAACCCCAAGGAAATTCCTTTCAAATATTTAGGGGTTCCAATTACTTCCAAAAAGCTAAGATTCAAGATTGCTTACCTATATTTAAGATGATCAAAAGAAGAATTTGTGCTTGGAAAAACAAATTCCTATCCCAAGCTTGAAGACTTTAACTTATAATCTTAGTTATGAGGAATCTAAGTACACGTTGGAACTCTCATCTCTTTCTTTTAAATAAGATAAACAAGGAACTAAAGAAGTGTATAAAAAACCTCGTATGGTTAGAAAAAGTAGAAATTTCAAAAAGGAAAAGATTAAATGGGAATAACTAGGTTGGAGAAAGCAAGAAGGAGGTCTAAGAATAATTTTTAAAAATTGATAAAATTTATTTAAGTACCTAAGAGGATTTGAAGACTATTTAGTGATAAGGAGGCCTTATGGTTAAAATGGGTGAATGAGTATTATCTTAAAGATCAAAGCATTTGGTAGATTAAGGAGAAAAAAGGAACAATTTTGGCATTTCATTCAAATGCTGAGAAAAATGGAGTCAATATACCCCCATATGAAAACCATAGTGGGAAATGGCAATGAGACTTGGTTATGGTTTGATAACCGGTCAAACTAAAGCCCCTAATCCTGGGGGATACATTAAGATAGTTTGCTCTCAATACTCAGGTGAATATGATTAATAAAGAGAATAGATGGCACTACTATTTTTAAGGCTCAGACAGATTACAAACCTATATTTTTAACTACCCCTTTAATGTTGATGTCTTTGATAGACATGCATGGCTACCAGAAAAGAAAGGAGACTTCAATAACTATTCCCATCTCAATCTATTAAGACCTCTTGGTCTAAATATTCAGGGGTACAATATAGTGTGGAGAAGAACTTTGATGCTAATGGCCTCCTTGATTACTTGGCTACTGCAAAGGTTAAATTGAAAACTAAGTGTAGGATTCATGGCTTGATAAATCAACACTACACATTTTGTAACCAAAATATCAAAACAATTTCTCCTCTTATTTTTTCGATGCAAGTTTACCATGGTCATTGGTTAAGGATGCTACATACTTTAAACCTGAATTTTCCAACAACAAAAAATTCGGACACAATCCTCAACTGGGCTAATATCCAATACAAGAAAATTGTAAAATATCGTATTTTCTTAAGCCTAGTTTTTAATTACGCTATCTACTCCATTTGGTGTGAAAGAAACCATAGACTCTTTACAATTCAAACAACTGAAAGGTATGCACTTTCTCACATAATCTACTTCTATATTACGGAGATTCTGGTGGCTCACAATGTTAGATTTAGGATTAAATATATCCATAAAGCAAAGATAGGAACTTGAGACTTAAAACAAGACTATAAAAAAAATAGTTAGTGTTTATAACCTAAAATTACTTTAATGATGTAATGATTTGTGGTATGTGAGGTCCTAATGTATCTTGTATTGATGCCTTTTTGGGTTGTTAAATGAAACTCTATTAATTAAAGAAACTCATTGTACTAAATGACATGTTAATACTTTATCATCAAAATGATCTTCTAAATCACTCTCATATGTAAAACTTCGCTCCTTATAATTTTGCTAAAAAATCAATATGATCAAGGTAAATTGGATCTATAAAACTACTTATCTACTATGATTCCTAATAAAAATTAAATTAAATTAAATTATTAATAAATACAAAAAAATTATTTTAAACTTAATAATGATAATAACATATCTTTCTCGAAGCTTCAAGTTGTATAGGACAAAGAACAAATCATTTAATCTTTTGTATTACAATCTATTTCTTTTTTATAATAGATAAATTCAAATGTGTTCCAATTCCTTTTATACCCAGTTGCACTCACAAATTAACTCAAAATTTAGATTACAATTCTTGAACACCACTTATAAATTGGTTTTACTAAGCAACTATAAGGTAATAAAAGTTATCTTATAAACAAAACAAAGTGATGATTAACTTTTAAAAAATATCAAAAGTTAAAAAAAATATACTTGGATTAAGTTTTTCTCTTTGAAGAATTATAGTAGGTATCCTAAAGTCATTGCATGTATCCTTGTATACCTATATTTTTAAGTTAGTTTTACCATATCTCAGGTGAAGCAATTGTTGATAAGGTGTACATAAAAACAAAAAAACTATTTTTAATATTACCTTTGATTGCTTCCTTCATCCTTTCCATGGAATCAAAAAAATAACCTATTGTTACCTTTTGATTACTATTAGTTAGACAAAATATTGACCAAAGGCACATAAAATAGGATTAAAAGTTGGTATTAGGATTGGAATTCATTATTTTCAAGTATAATACTAGAAACCTCCATACTAGCATTAGATATGGCATATTGATATGCAATTCACTTATTACTTGATGACCGCGCGTCGTAACGCTAGTCAAAATTAATATAACCAGACTACTACTGTAGCATTGGTGAGTCTAGGTCGATCCCACAGAAAGTGCATGTAAAGTATAGGAAATGAAATTAATTGGTGTTTATGAAAAGGGGGGTTCTGAATTTTTGAAGAAATAAGAAAAAATAAAACTAACTAATAAAAACAAATTAAAGAAAACATGCAAAAATAATAAAAATGGGAAATTCGGTAGGGACTCGGTTCTTCGGTTCAATCTCGACCTAAACCCTAATAAAACATATTTTATTAATTTGTTGTTCTTTAACCTCTCCTAGAAACTATTAATCGTGGGTTAAAAATTAACCCGAGTTTTTCCTTAGGTTGTGTTTAATCAAGATACGATCGTTAATTAAACCTAACCACCTAACAACCTAGGATACGATTTCTAGATTTAATTAGACGGTAGCATTACGAATTAGGAAAATCGATTAATCAAGGCAAAAACTACATACGATGCGTCATTTAACCTAGGTCGTGTTATCCCTAATGATTACGAATCATTAGTCGCTACACATGAATTTCATCATAACAATTACAGATTATATCGAAATTCTAGCAATGGGATTGAAATTAACAATTAAATGAACGCATTAAAATCATTAATAACAATAACCAATAGGTTCACATAAAAATAATCGAACAATAACGAAAGTTCGATTATCCATACACATACCCAAATCAATTAAAACCGGATAACACAATCAATTCCTAATAAGAGAAAGAAACAACAAAATAATTAAAATAATACTTATCCCAGGTTGTCGACGTCGGTGTTACATCCGAACTGGCGTCGGGACCTTCAGCTCTTCATGGGTCATTCCCGATAAATTACTTCAATCCCCATCTTAATCCCTAGCCAAAAATCCCTAAATATTTCCCTCACTGCCGCAAGCTACAGCCCATCTACTGTTCATTGGTTTGACAATTTAATTCTCCTTGTTCTTAAATCTTCTTATTTTCTACGTGACTATGTTGATCTCCTCACGGCTACGCCTGTTGCGTGAAGCTCCAACCACAGCAGCAGCCAGCTGAAGTTGCAAGCTCCCACGTCCAAGCCGCCAGCACACGCCAGCTTCTCCTGGGTCACGCCTGCTTATCCTCTGCGCCGACACTCCTTTCCTAAGCTTTTGATTTTTATTCTTCTCTTGTGCTGACTACTAACCTTGTAGCGTCACCTACGTTCCACTGTTGCTGTGCATTTTCTTCTGTTATTCCATTGTAGCGCCGCCAGCCAGGACTTATGCGTTGAAACAAAATGCTCGCCCTTTTGCGCCGACACTCTCTGTTTGTGTTTTTAATTCTCAGCGCCGCCAACTATGCTCCACTCTCATACGTTTCTGATTTTAAAACCCTCTTATGCGTGATTCTCTTCCTCCCATCGCAAGCCACATTGCAATTTTATTTTGCTGTCTCAAAAACGACGCCTCAGAGGACAGCTTCCTTGATTTCTCTCATTTTTAATTGGCTTCTCCACGTGTTGCCTCCATGTGCTGTCCGTAGCTCTTCTATTTAATTTGTTGCTTGTCCATTTTAATGTTCCTCACTTTGCGCCACCGTTAGTAATTAGGAGGATCACCTTCTTGCAAGCTATTCTCGTTAATGTTGCCCTCCACTGTGCTATTTCTTTGTTTGCCACCACCTGTTAAAACCCTCAACTCCTGAACTCAACGCTGCTTTTTCATTTGACAAATTGTTTGGCAATTAATTGACATTCTTCAAATGCGTGTCCTGTGCGCTCTACTGTTGAACCAATTGGATAATTAACTGTCTTGTCATCTTTTAAACCTTGCTTGTGCTTCACTAATCACTGCTTCATGCCCTCTACGTATTTCTTCCTTGTTCGAACAATTAACTGCCTCCTGTCACTGTAGCTGATTCAATTTTTGCTCTAGCTGATTCACACTTAATGCTGATTTCCAAAATATGTTGTACGTGTCTCCTTTAATTTCCTTGTGCTTGATTTTTGTTTACCGTGCAGTCAATTAAATTGCAACTCAAACATCAAACCTCCTTATTTAATTTGCTTCTGTCACTCTTTTCCTAATGCATGCTTCTTTGTTTTTCTATTTTTCTTGCCATTAATTATTTTTTTCTTCTTCTTCCCTCATAAAGGCAAGCAACAATAAATCTTCCAAAAATATCTCAAATGAGGTACTTTTGACTCACTTTAAATCAAATTGTACCTAAAATCAAATATGAATTAAAGTTAGTATCTTAAACATTTTTGTACCATTAATCGCTAAGTGCAAATAATTAAAAATATCAACAATTAAGCACATATCAGTAATAATTGAAAGTGGGTCACATATGCATTACTACACTTAATTAATGTGTGATTGATTGATTTATTGAATTTTTATGTGGATAAGTATTCGTATGAAAATGGGTATGGGGAATAAATGCTTCATAGTGCAATCTGTTAAATGGGACGTTCTGAATTGTGTGTATGATTGTGTTAATAATAGATAGTGTATGAGTTTGGGTATGACTGTGCAAAAAGGGATGCGTATGGGAACATGTCTTCACTGTTAAGTTATTGTTTGGAAATAGCATCCAAATATTGGAGTTTTAAATTTTGTGGTTGAGATGAATAGGTTGAAATGAAGCTTGATGATACCAAAAAGTGTGTGGAAGTGAAGGAATAAATGAAGTTGATGTGTTGATAAACCATCCTAAGTGTAGGAATGGTGTTCGGAAACTTGGATGGCAAAATTGTACTGAGCTAGATGGAATTGGTCTAAGTGGTCTTAATGAAAGTTGTAGCTTATGTTTCTAGCTTTCTAACGCCATAAAGTATGGAATATTTGGACAAGGGAGTAAAAAGTTATGAGGTTTAGAAGTTTGTTATTGTTTAGGTGGGTTGATCGATCAACCATCTTGTGCGGACCGTTTGACCCCTTAGAGGTCGATCTGACCTTTAAGTCCTTCATGAAAGTTGTAGACGGTCCTTTTTTCCTTTCCATTGATCGAACCTCATGCAATTTGCAAAATTTAGAGTTCTAAGACTAAAGATATGAAAGTTGGAAGATGGGATGTTGGACGGGGAAACATCTAACCCTGTGGCCGATCGACTGAGCTAGCATTGGCCGATCGATCGAGCAGGTGCTAGCCGATCGATCAAGCAGGTCTTGGCCGATCGATCAAGTAGGTGCTGGCCAATCAACCGAGCGAGTGCAGGCCGATGAACTAAGCGCTGCCCGACTGACCAAGCGAGAGAAGGTTGACCGACCTTTTTTGGTCGACCGACCTCTGATAGCTGAAATGGGTTGATCGACTAAAAGGTCATGGGTTGATGACCGACCGACCTCTGTTGGTCAACCGACCTCTGATGGCTGAGAGGGGATGATCGATTCAAAGGTTATAAGTTATGACCGACCGACCTCTGTTAGCCAAAATTGGATGATCGATTATAAGGAGTTGGATAGTTTTCTGAACAAACTTCAGTATTTTGGAGATATCTTGAGGTATAGAGCTCCAATCGATCTGATTCTTGTGTCAAATTAAACTAGAGACATGGATCTATAAATGTTCTGAAGGAGTCGATCGGTAATTTAGCTCCTAAGTTGTTCAATTTCTAGAGTAAAGTTACGTGTAGTGTTCAGCCTCAGTTTTGTAATGGTCTGAGAGTATTTTGGCCAACCTACTTTGTTTTGGTCGATCGACTCTATTTGGCCCACCTACTTTGTTTTGGTCGATCGACTCTATTTGGCCGACCTATTTTGCTTTGGCAGATTGATTTTGTCTGGCCAACCTCCCTTCACTTGTTTGGCCATAACTTCTTTGTTTGACCTCCGATCGATCTGATTCTTGAAGTGTTGGAAACGTAAAACATAGAGGCATATGTTTTAGTGTTGATAAGTGACTTCAGTGTCAGGGGTCGATCCGAAATGGTGTGTTAAGAAAGTTTTCGTAAAGGGAAGTGGATAAGAATAAAACACGTGTCCTAGTTCCAGAGATTTTTATTGCCTTAAAAGACAAGTTGTTGTCCTTGTCTTTAACCTTTCTCTTGAAACTTCTTTCTTTAAGCTCCTCCAACCCGGAGCTCTTCTTCAAATATTCACCATAGTAAATCGTGCTTTCTCTGTTTGTCTCCACTTTCACTTGGATATTTCCTTCTTATATTCCAAGAAGGACCGAACCTCCTTGTCAGCTTTCAAGTTGAGGTACATACGTGCATGAGGGATTAGGGCTACGTGATTTTATAGAGATTGGAGTTTCAAACAAGTAAGCTTGTTATGCTTATGTAGTTTTTGCATGAAATAGAACATGCATCACATTAGCTCGCTATTAAAAGGTTAAGAACAGTGGTGTTCAAACTTGCTGGAAAATGAGTGAGGAGATTTACTATGCCGTATATAGTGATTTTCTTTGAATTAATGACTGAAATATTATGGGATAGTGTTAAGGTTTGGAGTTGAAAGAAAAAAGGAGTATGTGAGGAATATGTGTAGTGAATGTTTCTGCTTTGATGATTATGAAAAATGATAGTGGTTAAATTTGGGTGATTATGGTGTAGGGAACTTTAACTTGGGTGAAGGAAAGAAGTAACAGGGAAATGGATGCTTCGGACAAGTTTTAAGCATGGATATGAGGTGAGTGACCTAGATGGTTCTCTCGATTATTATATGTTTACTGTGGTGCATAATGGCGGGTTTTGTGATTGATTATGATTGTGGTTTCCGGACAGAAGGTCCGATGTATTGGGAGCTATGACATAGAAGTGCTATCTGTTTGTGAATCTGTGAATTACTTGCCTTTGATGTGATAAATTATGATACGTGAATTGATTGTGATACAGTTACTGTCTCATTGTGACATGTGGATTAATTGTGATGCATTTACTGTTATATTGGGACATATGCATTCATACATGACTGCATGATCAGATATTGACAGTTGTGATCGGAGCAGCCACCGAGAGCTAAAAGCTCAACGTATTGGGCCTCAAGCCCATACTGATTCAGAGCCATAGGCTCACGGATTAATGCGCCTATATTGGGACAGTTCAGGCGCTCGGTCACAACACCGTAATAAATGGGAAAAGTGTCACATCCGCATTCCATATGCATTTGATTGAATAATTGGACTTGGTGAAAGGCAAAATTGCCTTATACTTATGTGATTGACAAATGTGGTATTTCTGAATGTGTATTATATGGTTCCTAAATGTCGGACCACGGTCCGATGACATATGTGATTGTTAAATGTGTATTTGGATATAAATGAAACTGTGAAACGTTCCACTTCAAGGTGGAATGCCGGACTAAAGTTTGATGTTATGAGATGTGATTAAAAGGGATAGATAATTGCGAGTGATGCATTTTATTTCATGAATGCATGAAATATAATGGGAGTTTGACCAAAGTAGACACCGATTAGAGCTTAAAGCTCAACGAGCGTTAAAGAGCCTCGAGCTCAAAAGGGAAGTAGTGCATACCCAGAGGGCTCTCCTACCCCTAAGATGCTTTCTAGTGCATACCCAAAGGGCTCTCCTAAAGAAGCAAAAAAATGAGCCCTATATGGGACAGTTCAGGCACTCGGTCACAACAAAGTAACAATTGGAAATTGAGTCTCATATACACTACATATGCATGACATAAATGATTAAATGTTATGGAACGGGAAATGACTAAACATGTATTTATGTGATTCAATATGGTTGTTAATGGATTGATATGAATTATGTGCAATAATGTGATATAAGAAATAAAGTGAGGTTGGTCCAGTGATTTGAATGTGACATAATATGTATCTATGATTTATGTATTTATGTGATGAGTGAGCCATCAATGATGGTCACTCACTGAGTTCGCAAAAACTCACCCAAAATTTGCAGTTATTTTTCAGGATTAGAAGGATACCCCGTTAGGCTTTACAAGATTCAAGTAAAAGATAGAGGTCGGGATCAGTTCGCGTCTGTATTACATGTTTTTAAAATTGTAATGAATTGTATATGATTGCGTGAGGACCCGAATTGGGTATTAAATTCTGCATTTATTATTACCTGAAAAAATAAAAAGTGTATCGATCATCGTCGATGTCAGGTTCAGGTCGCGTGGGAGTAGGGTGTTACACGACATCTTTGTGGAAACGACAATATAAAGAAGAATCCCTTTTTTTAAGAGGAGTTTTCAATTTATTGGGTTCTCGAAGGGATTCCCCTTCTGCTCTCATGACCTCCAATACTTCCGCATATCGCCGGTTGAGCAGAGTGAAGGATTCTCGCCGTTGGTCCTTTCGATCGATCATTGAGCATCTCATATTTTGTATTTTGTACTTGATTCATGATGAACATGTCGATATGTAACTAAAGCTGTGTATGCACATTTGGTTATGTTTAAAAGAGATGAGAGCACTAATACTCTCTTTTGCAT
>JAOTAZ010000220.1:15145658-15156676 GCA_025629785.1 Erythroxylum oxycarpum | reverse complement strand
TCACATAAAATCCATCTTGTATCTAAACCATACTTTCCATTTGAATTACATTTTCATGAATTCCTCATTTCTTTTCACATGAATAATTGTCAATAATTCACTTAATAGTTCTGGCTTCCATAATAGGTTCGGGGTCCAACAAAAGAAACTCTTAATGATATAATAGTGGATATTTATGCAAGGAGTGAGGTTTTATATTTGAAGATGTTGCATTCAAAGATATAATATTGATTCAATTGGAGTAAGGTATCGAAAGAGGAACCACAATGTAACCTAGAGAATTAGTTAACATAATATACGTATAATATATTGTTAGATATGTAATCTAGAATATGGACCTATATTGGTCTCATATGGTTCTTGTTTATGTCCAAAAAGAAGTTTCATAATAAAATGAATGTTAATTTTGAAAGTTAGACCGGTGCTAGAATTATGATTTGTCTAGTTTTTAAATATCAAAATTCTATCTAAAAACATGTCAGGACTAGTATTTATATCTCAACTCTCACTAAAAATCCCTTACCTTCTTTTTACCACAATTGGCCCCCTTTTTACCGCAATTGGCCCCTTTTTTACCTTATCTGGTAACTTTCCTTTTTTATACAAAATTTTTCAAGTTTTTATTACTTGATACATTGAGGAAGCTCTCTCACCTAGCTCCTCTCTCTACTCCCCGGTAACCACAGAAGCCTCTAACTCTATTCCTATTTTCTCCAGCTATCCAAAAAAATTTCTAAAACTAATTCCTTCATCCATTTTGGACCTTTCCAATCCTTCTCTTTCCCTTCCTAAACTTCTAGAGCCTTTTTCTCATTGCTACTTACATGGTCCCTACATCTGCTCCTTCCAATCCTATTGCCAACTTTGGAGTGAATGTCCTAATATGATTCACCTGAATAGGAAGACTTGGTTCCAAATTATAGGGGACACTTCTTCCAACACCAAGCTATCCTATATTCCGCAATAAGTTAAAGGAAAACAACTCATTGTCTCACCTCCTTTAAATGTTCTCTAGGCAAGAACTACAAAGTGGAAAATTTCACTAGTTGGATGCGTATTTAAGAAGAGACTTCCATACTACATTGTGAAAGCTTAGGAAAAAGGAAGATGGAGGAGTAATGGCTTTGATGCAGTCCTAATCAAAGAGGAAGATTTCTACATTTTTAGATTCTATAATGAAGCCAAAATATTGAGCATATTTGAACAATGACCCTAACACATAAGTGGGAAGCCTTTGATCTTTTAACAATGGAAGCCTAGAATGGTCCTTGACAAGAAAAACCTAAGAGTAATCCTTCTTTGGATCTATTTCCACAATACACGCTACGAGAATTAAAGCACATTAGGTTTGATTTATCTTGCAAGCTCAATAAGGAAACCTTTATGTATAGATCGCAATACTACATCTTTAAAAAGATTGGACATATAAGGATATACATCAAAGTCAACACTTCTAAATAACTTCTTGAAATGCCTCAAATTGAAAAGGTTAACTAAAAAGCGGAAGTTTAATGATTCTTTGATATCAATTACATACCAATGGAAGCCGACAAAATCCAAAGATAAAAAATATAGAGGCCAAAAGGTAAGCTATTTACTAAAGGAGACTAGGAGAAGTTAAATGGTGAAACTCCCTTCAATTAAAATACTTAGAACACTACCAAAGAGGTGAGCATATTCATTAACTTGGTAGAGAAAGCAGGAGAAAGTGGGGACTATAATCATAATAAAAGCACCACACATAAGAGCCCTCATATTTTAACTAAGAATTTAAAGGATAACTCTAAATTGGAAGGAAATGTTAAAGAATCCTCTCAACACCTTACACTCATAAAGAAAACAAATAATATTAATTTAAAATTTAGGGAACTAAAGAAAATTCATAAGGAATCATGAATTAAGACAAAACTAGATCTCATTAGCAAAGGTCTTATAGATATAGATAAACCTAGCCACTCTAGTAAATAAGAGGCAACTCAGATAGAGAAAGCAACTAAATACACTTTATCTCATCTAAGTTACTCTTCTAAAACAAGTCTAAAGTCTAGAAACAATAGCTTACTGAGAAACATAAAAAGATTAGGGGGAAGGCCACGATCAATTATCCATATATATTATAGCTCCAATTTATATTTTTCCTATAACATCATCAAGGCCATAGCGAAATATGTTAAAAATTTCTTATGGGCTAGAGATTTTAAACAATCATTTATATGCTAAATTGAAGTGGAATGAGGTTTTTTGCTTTAGAAAGGAAGAAGTTTTCCAAGTTGAATCCATTAAATATGTCAACAACATATTGCTTAATACTAAGAGGATATAGAAATTGCTAGTATATAAGGAATCCTTATGGGTAAATTGGATTCATACCCATTACTTACAAGGAAACAATATATGGAACTTCAAATCCCAAGCAAACTCCTCTTAAATGTTCCTACAAATGTTAAAACTTAGAGAATTAATGCAATAGAAAAATGGCAAACTTATTTACAATGGGAATGATACTTACTTTTGGTTTAATAATTGGCATAAGTTTAGGGCTGACTAGTGTTCCTAATAATAGTCCCAACTCAAACATAGAGGATAGAACCTTCTAGAAAGCCAATACATTTGGAACATACAAAAAAATCATACCTCTTTCTGTTTAAACCCTATAAACTAAATTCATATTGTTTAGGTTAGTTTAGGACCAGAGTTGTAGTATTAAAGCTAATTTCATTATATGGTTGATAATTAAAGGAAAGCTACTAAGAAAAGATAAAATTAAGGGAATCGTAGTAGTAATGTTTGTTACTTATATGACCTAGAGCAATAGTTCTAAAGCTACTTATGCTTCAACTGTGAAATCTCCAAAACCATCTAGGGGAAAGCTCTAAGTTGGAGCAACTTCTTTTGCCCTGAAAGTAACCTGGACAGCACTATCATTTAGGCATGTTATTATAAATTTTGATCTAAAGCACATATAAAGCTTTTCAATATAACACTAAGTAGCTGCTTATATTAGATTTTGGGGAAAAGGAATAGGAGAACATTTTAAAAATAATTTTGTTTCAGAGACATATCATATGTCTCCACACCATATTCTCAAAGATGTTGCAATTCAGATATTAATGGTAGTAAGAATACATCAATTTTATGATTTGGATTTGTAGGCCCTGGCACAATCACCGTCAAGAACATATATGCCTCATTCATACACATCCATATAGGCAAATTATAAGAAGTAACTATGATTGGCCCTGATGAATATTATTGGTCGGATTGACCAAAAGGATGGAATCCATCCATCAACAATCTCAACCTAACATTTCTACTTTCAACTGCAAACTCATAATAGGTGTTATTGAAATGTTTCCATACCAGCGCATCCAATAGATGACTCATTATTCCTTCTTCTTGTTTGTGTTCATTATGCTATCTCATGTGAGATACAGTAAGAAGCATATAGTCTTTGAAGTCTTGGAGTTAGCGGGAAATAATACATCCACTTCTAGGGTACTAATTTCTGTTTCATAGAACGCTTTCTAGGCTTGAACCTAGATTGACCATTAATTTAAAATATTATAATTCCACATCATCTCCCTAATACAACATGCACCTTAATTTGCAATATTCAATTTTTTTTCAATAGGCAAACCAAGACCTCCAATAAGTTTCTTCATATTGTAAAAACTATCAACCAATGTATGATCAAGAGGTAATGATTCATTATACCATCCAAGAATTTCATCAAAACTATGATAAAAATATATCTTTCAGACTTTATGTTCAATATTCAAGTATTTGAAGACAATTGAGTCATTGTCTCACAATTTGGCCATAATTTTTGGTTAGCTGAGTGTAGTAAGTTAAAAAATTGTTTTGCATGTAGGTTTGGTTTTTCTTCAAGGATTTTTATATTTTCATGAAAAGTATAACTGGGTGCATCATAAACCATTTGCATGTAAGAATTTTCAGTTGCACCCACATTATTTGTTCTAAATCCAATCCCCCCTTCAAAATCATCCACATTTACTGACGAGTTTACTTCATTACCCCTTGAGGTGCTATAAATCAATAGTTCCCCATGTCATGTCCACTCAAAATAATTTGTAACAAACCCTTTTCTCAGCAAATGGCCATTCACTTCATCAATAAGAAGGAAACAAATATGTTTGCACTTTTTACATAAACATATGATATTTAGCTCATCCATATATGCAGTTAAGAACATGCATAATGAATAAAAGCTTTAACTCCCTCAACAAACTCAGGATTAATGAAACCATCAGGTGTTAATCATCTATGCATCCAAGATCTATCAACGTCTTTCATTTCTGTAAAACTAGAAATTTAAAAAAATGATTTCATAGCTAGTATCCTTTTTATCCCCTAAGTTTACAGAACATCTAAACTTTACACAACATCCCTTAAGTATTAATTACCTACAATTGATGTCAATACCATGATACATGGCATTGTTTACACCTGTGAATCAAGAAAGCAAGTTCTCACTGTGATTCCTAGGCTCATGGAATTTTTCACCAATAAGCCTCAAAAGAGCTACATCACGGGTTTTTAGCCTGTATACCATCCTAGGGGTTTATTATCCAAAGTATTTATCTTTGAATTATTCACCTACAATTGGTTTTAATACTCTGGTACATGGCATTGTTTACATTTGTGAATCAAGAAAACAAGTTCTTATTGTGACTTATAGGCTCGTGAAATTTTTCATCGATAAGCCTCACAGGAGTTGTATCACGAGTTTCCAACCTATATATCATCCTAGGAACTTAGTTATGTCTCAAATCATCCATAAGATCTCAAACACATTCCACATACGATAAATAATTAGACTATTAAAGAAGAACATAAAAACTCATCAATGATTGTAAGAATATTCTAAACAACCACATAAAATCAAGACCTCATTTGCATTTACACAAAACCCAAATGCATCAGAATCATATTATTAAAGCAATACATATGGTAGACATTAGTTGGACGACTTACTTGGATGGATGAACAACTCCAGACTACAAATAAGAAGGATGAGCGATGCTCTTCAACACAATATAGGGCCTATTAAAAAGAATATTTCATATTTAATGTAATACACTTGTTTAGTAGTTTTGTTATATTTTTAATACATTAAAGCAAGCCAACCAGAAAATAATATTGTTTATTTTGAAATAGAAATATATGGACTTTTAGTGGGAGTAATGTTAAAAATATTACTAAACCAAACCAATCTTGACTCTCTTGGTTTAAACTATTCGTAAAACCATAAAAAAATATTATAAAATATTCTAATTATAATTTTCATTTTGAGAATTGACATGACTATCGTTAAGATAATTTGACTTAAAACAATATAAAAAGAAGGATAAATTATTCAAAAATGAACAAGTGTGTGAATTCTCTTTATTATTTATATATCAAAATTTTAAATATAATTAACAAAAAAGTATTATCAATTATAATAATCAAAATTAACCCTAATAATTTAAATAATCTTTAAACCTTTAAAAGGCTAGTCTTTCATCAACAATTAATCAACTATGTAATAACAAATTAAATTACACAATTTAAGTTATCAAAATTAATTTTTAAATAATTTTTTAAAATCACTAAATATTTATTTAAAGTGTTTTTTCTTAGCCAATCGACATAAAGCACGAGTCCTTCATAAGATTCCTACGTCCCCTTTTCTCTTTATTTTCTTTATACTGCAAGTCAACCTATGTGCTCCACTCTATAAAAAACAAAATTATGCCTTTGATAGGGAAAGATCAAGAGGTGTTAAGTTGTTGGAATCAATTTTTCATTGTTCTATTTAACAAAAACGATTTTCTAAATGATGTTGATTTAGCAACAAAATCAACAACCAAATATGCAGAACACTCCCATCATTTAACATCAACATAATAGGCAATTCATCAATCACCTTACATGCATCAGAAAGTCATCCTAACATCTCAACCAAAATCACATCTTGTCCTTTCCATCACTAACATTTATACATTAAAATTGTCTTCCAATCACAAAATACCCAAATAAACGCATGTTATTAAATATCAAAATACGCCCATCATCACACAAAATAATAGAGATGAAAGTCTGCAAGAATATCTCCACCGAAGGACACAATGATAATGGCCGAAAAAGACAAACGCCGACGAGCAAAAGAGGAGTCTATGATAGAGAAACTGAAGAGAGGAAAAATGCTTGAGAAAACATAGCGGAGAGAGGGAAAATGAAGAAGAAGACATAGGGGAAATGTCATTTGGGTGGGTTAGACGTAAACGAAAACAACGTCGTTTAGTGTTAAACTAAACGACGAAATTTTTGTTTTATTTAAAATGCTGAAGCCAAAGGAAACGATGACATTTACCGACAGAATTTACAAATGAAAACGTCTTCCTTCAGTAAACTCAAAAAAATTTTATTCTACCAAGAATTCCCGCCTTCAATACCGACGAAAATTTTCAACCGTCAAAATTTCCTATCGTCGTTAAAGTCCATCGAAAATTATCCTAGGATAATTTTCCTCTATATTAACCAAAGGATATTATTACTGTCGTTAAATGAAATTTTTGTCGAGAATGTTACCAACAAAAATTGATTTTCCATCGATAATTTGCAACGGTTTCGTTTCCGTGGGTAATGTTTCATTGCTAATTCCTAATTTTCTTGTAGTGATACACCTTTAAAATTTTTATGAAATCTAATGCATTTTAATTGGAATCTAACCTCTTCAAACCATCATCTAACCCCTTTTTAGGAATTAAATGTCATGCACTAATAATATTTTGATACCCTAATTCCTTATTAATTTTACTTACTTGACTCTAACTAATATAATCTCATGTCCACGTTGTCAAAAATTTTAGGTTTCTTACCTTCATACTTCAAAATCCCTCCCTAAGTGAACTTTCTACTACTAAATATCAATATACAAGCCTTTCTATTTATTGCCATCCTAATGAACATAAATAAAAATAAATAAGTCCATAATTAAATAATGGGTCAAAATATTATTAAACACTAATTAAACTTATAAGCAACCACAAAGCATAACTAATCCTAACTATTAAGAACAATAAACAAAACTTTTAATTAAGTTATTCTCGATGGATAGTGTTTCTAGAATCATGATCATCATTTTTTTTCTAGAGCTTGTTCATAATCAGAAGTCCATTTGGTCCAATACTTCACCTATTTTGATTCATATCATAATTGATCCATTGTTTGACATTTTTTAGCTTAAATTGTATCTTTTAACATGCAAGCCAAAATAGGAATGGTGATTAACCTAAGGTAAGAATATGTAATACTATAACTTTTGGCCAAACATTTAAATTAAAATTTGTTGAAATAAAAAATGGCTATTGTACTGATCAAATCATATCGAATAAATAAAATTTGATTTATTTAAGTTAAATTTCACTCAAAAGTTTCTTAATGATAAGTACAGCTAATTTTACTTCAACAGAGAAACTTATGCACCAATTAACTTCTTGTGGTCCAATGCTTCCCAACAAGTTGCGTTTTGTTTCTATCATTATTCCAACGACTTCGTGAAAGAAAATTTTCCGCTGTGTTCTGCTTATTTCGTATGATGTTCGGTGTGTTTTCTTGCTTTTTCTGGCTAAAACTTCTCCGCCTATGACTCCCCTCGACTCCGGGGGATATCCAGCCAAGAAGGGGAGGACGTGAAAGAGGGATGACGAACATCCCCCACCCATGACGTCCTATAGTTGGACCGTCACTGGAGGCCCAACGAGCGAAGCTGCAGCAATGACGGCCATATGGCCAGAGGACAACCCTATTGATATTGAGGAAGGCGACATCACGCCTGTAGTTGGAGAGCAAGGGCCAGCATTACGCTTTCCCCACAGTTACACTCAAAAGTAGACAAGCAATGGGACCGTGCGGTGGTGGTGAAAGTCCTCGGCCGCCGAATCAGCTACAATGTGCTCTCCACTGGCCTCCGCAGCCTTTAGAAGCTTTGCGACCCAATGAAGCTGGTGGATATGGATTACGAGTTTTTTTGATCAAGTTTCAAGCAGACGAGGATTTCTTCCATGTCCTTACTAATGGCCCTTGGACGGTTTTTGGGCAAGTTGTTGCTGTCCAGCAGTGGGTTCCAACTTTCCGCCCTTCCCACGCCAAGATAACACATGCAATCGTGTGGGTTCAGATTCCTAATCTTCCTATAGCCCGGTATCACCCGTAGATATTGAGGGCGATAGGGAATCTCGTCAGCGACACAATACGGATCGATGAAGCCTCCATGCATGCCTAGCGAGGAAGGTACGCGTGAATTGCCGTGGAGGTTAACTTAAGTGTCCCGCTAAATTCACGTATGGAGTTGGATGTGGAAACCTTGTTTGTCACCTACGAGGGTCTTCCCCAAATGTGCTATACTTGTGGGATTGTGGGGCACTCCCCTATTGCCTGTCCCCAGAATTCTGCTCCGTCCGAGGGGGCTACTCCAACGCCGTCTTCCACTAGTACTGGGGAGTCTGTTGAAGGAGGGCAGTTGGCAACAGGGGAGGAGTGCAGGGCTGAAGTGATGAGCAACGGCTATGGTCCTTAGACCAATGTACAAAGACGCCGCCCCTGTACCAGTGTGAATGGACGGATGATGACTGCAACCCTAGCTTCACGTGGAGAGACTCCATCTGGTGGCTCGTGTTTTGCGGCGTTGGCTCCCCTGGATAGAGGCATGGAACCAGTGGATCATTCGGTGGCTTCTCCAAACGTGTTTTTGGATGGGCTGGGCCAAAGGATCCAGGTGGCTTCTTTCGATGGACCAGGGGCTCTTAAGCCCACAGTGGTCCTAGATGGGCCGTCTGCCCAGGTTAGAAAGCCCACGAAGGCCTCCAAAGGGAAATCTGTGATTTTCTCTTCACCGACTCGAAAGGCTAAAAGGAACTGTTTTGGCACCAACAAGCTGGCTGTGATTGGATTTCGAAGGGTGATCACAACACTAATTATTACCATATCGTTACCTTAGCCAAGCATAAGCAATTTCGCATTAAGCGCCTTCGGGGCTCCTCTGGGAATGAAGTTTCGAATCCTGACCAGTTGCGCAGCCTTACCCACGATTATTTTGTCCAACTCTACACTCAGGATGAGGTGCCTCCTGTGCAATTTCTCGATTGTGGGCCCCTTCTCGACCCTTACCGGGGAGCAAGTTCAGGCGCTTTCAACCCCCTACAGGAGGCGGAGATCAAGAGTACGATCTATGCTATGCATCCCAATAAAGCTCCGGGGGTAGATGGCTTTAATGCCCTCTTCTTCCAACACCACTGGGGGATAGTAGGGCCATCTGTGGTGTCATTTATCCAGCAGGTCTTCCATAAGGAACGGTGGGATCTGGATTTAAATCTTACCATATTGGTGCTCATCCCCAAGATCCTGTCCCCGGTCCAGCTCTCTCAGTTTTGCCTGATCAACCTATGTAACGTCCTCTACAAGATTATATCAAAAGTGGTGGTGAATCGGCTGAAAGTGCATATGGCCCACCTGACATTGGAAAATCAATGTAGTTTCATCTCGAGTAGGCATATTACTGATAATATTATTGTAGCCTAGGAGGTTATTCATTCGATACGCAAGCGGACTGGGCCCACAAGATACCTGGCCTTAAAAGTGGACCTGGAAAAAGCCTATGACTGGCTTCGCTGGCAATTCATCCAGGAGACCCTGTTAGAGATTGGTATACCTGAGAATTTAGTCTGGGTCATTCTGCATTGTGTCACGACTACTTCACTACAGGTCACCTGGCAAGGGTCAGTCTCTGAGCCTTTCCAGCCTTCACGAGGCCTCCCACAAGGCAACCCTCTCTCCCCTACCTTTTTGTTCTTTGTATGGAGCGGCTCAGGCACCTCATCGCTCACAAGGTAAGATGTGGGGTATGGAAGCCAATCAAGCTCAACTGCACGGGACCCCCTATCTCCCACCTATTTTTTGCTTATGACCTCGTGCTTTTTGCGGAAGCGACAGATGAGCAGACCCGCGTCATCGCTCGTACCTTGGAGACTTTTTGTCTAGCCTCTAGTCAATAAGTGAGCAGCACCAAAACTTGGATCTTTTTCTCGAGAAATGTCACCAAGGATACTACGTAGAGGTTGAGCTAGGGGCTTCAGCTTACCAGGATAACTAATCTGGGACGTTATCTTGGGGTTCCTTTGATCCATGAGCGGTCTAATCGCTATACTATCAACATCTTTTTGATAAGGCGCAGTCGAAGCTAGCCAGCTGGCGCGCCAAGATGTTGTCCTTAGCAAGCCAGGTTACTTTAACACAATTGGTCATCTCGGCCTTGCCTAACTTTACGATGCAGACCGTCCGGTTTCCACGCCAGTTGTGCGATGACCTAGAAAAACTTATGCAAGACTCTGTTTGAGGCTCTACCACAGAATGTTAGAAAATACATCTAGTCAAGTGAGAGTAGGTGTGTAGACCTACAGCCGAAGGAGGTCTGAGGATTAAACGCATCCAGGCTACCAACGACGCCCTTCTCGCTAAGTTAGGTTGGGACCTCCTCACTAAACCCGATGCCCTTTGGGTTTGGCTCCTTCGGGCCATATATCAGCTTGACACGACGACGATCCCCTTCAGGATTGCTAGACCAGGGGCTTCCATTATTTGGAGGGGTATCTCGGCATCCTAGACTGTTGTTCAACAGGGTCTCTCTTGGTCCAGGGGTAATGGGCTATGCATATTATTTTGACTAGACCACTGGTTGGACGGTTGGGGGCCTCTTATGTTGGAACCCGAACCTTTTTGATTAATTGAGGAATTGTTCATGATTATTCATGTATAATGAAAGAAGAATTCGTGAATTTAAAATGAAATGGAAAAGATGGTTTAAGGTGCAAGACGGATTATATGCGAAATGGTTAGTGTATAATTGTCAAAATATGGAACCAAATTGAATAATTTTTTATGTTATTAGGAAATTAAGATAATGAGGAACAATTGTTTAGCAGGAAGTTCTATCAAATTCCTTCAAGTTGATGGCT
>JAOTAZ010000220.1:15018527-15031267 GCA_025629785.1 Erythroxylum oxycarpum | reverse complement strand
TGTTTTGCAGGTATTTTCCACGTAAAGATCAACACAGGAGGTTGTCAACCAATGGATCCAAACGGCAACGCACCGTTTGGCCAGAATCCGGCTGAACCACATTGCATATGTTGAGATTTACAGTAATTATTAGACATTAACAACTAAACATAATTTTGTTTCTATTTGAAAGAAAATAGAATAGTAAAATTAAAAATTGCAACAAAAAATAGAAGTGAAATTAATCGAAACTTAATTTACGGACATTTCATTTTCAATTTTTGCTTCGTAACTTACAATTGAACGACTTTTTTATTTTTTATTATAAGAAAAGTTAATAATACTGTGTGACGTCTTCTATAATATACGAATGTAAAAGAGAAAAAAAAATCATGTACAAAGGTTGGTTTTTCCAATACTTTAGTGTTATTCTTGGTTGATTCCTTCTCAATTAAACATTATTAACATATAATTAGTTACATTCAATATCTCATATTGTATTGAGTTTGTTTTTAATTATTTTTTGTCGTTAATAATGTATAATGGTGAGTACTATTATTATTTTTAAACTTATGAAACGATTAAACTTTTAGAATGTTAAGATTCCAGTAAACGCATGGGAATAACTCTAGTATGGATAATAAGGAACCTTAAGACCAGTCATAGAATTTATTGCTCTCTGTTTCTAACTTCTATTTCACAACTTACAACCACAAAAACAAAACATTGTTGAAAAATGCAATTTACAGGGAAAGAAATGAGAAGAATGCAGATACAATTGGACCAACGAAACTAGAAATAGGAGTGAGCCACCCATCATGACTTTTCAAGTTACTGCATTTTATCTATTGCAGTGCAATGCCGCACAGTAAGGTCTATCCATGGAATAATACGGTCTGTAATTAGTTTATTCTCATGACCAAATTGTAGGAAAATACAAGAAAAACAAGATATCTCTTGACAAGCCAAAGACAACTATGAAACGGCCCTCATAAACAGCTTGTGTGTCTGACAGACTAGCAGAGAATTGGGATTTGGGAAAAGTTCTGGTGTCACTTTCTTCTCGGAACTCCAAGCCTGAGGCGGAAATCCTCCTCCATAAGGGGAAGCCCATCACGCAGCTTGATCTTTGGTTCCCATCCCAGAACCTCCTTTGCTTTCGTGATATCTGGCTTTCTCTGACGTGGATCATCTGGTGTGTTCTCCACCATTTTTATCTCCACATCAGGATTGATAAGCTGCCAAGGAATTCATCACATTATTAGTCAGTCATCTTATTTTATCATAAACAAGAGCATACGAGAATCAAGTTCGATAGGGCCAATTGATACTGACCTCCTTCACAGTCTCCGCAAGTTCAAGCATAGTGAATTCACCTAAAATGCACGTGCTTCAATTAATAGCGGTACTGCTTCCATTTCTTTCAAATAATATCCTAATATATCATAGGTTCAAGTTATTTACCTGGATTTCCAATATTGATCGGTCCAGTATTCTCTCCTTCCATAAGTCGAATAAGGCCATCAACCTTCACCCAATTACAATTAGATTTTGAGAAGGAAGTTACCATTACAACCTGATCATGATTCATGGCAACAATAAATCAAAAGTTCTAGCATTACCATGTCAGAAACAAAGCAAAAACTCCGGGTTTGAGTCCCAGGTGCTTGAACAGTCAAAGCCTCATTACTGCATCGTCAACAGAGCAAGAATAAGTTGTTAGCAAAGAATAAACCTAGCAACTGACAAGAAGATCTAAATTATCAAATACTGATGCTTCTCCAAAACTGTTACCGAATTGCTTGAGCAATGAAATTGCTGACAACACGCCCATCATCAATGTTCATACGGGGTCCATAAGTATTGAAGATTCTGGCTATTCGAATTTCTGAAACAGTGCCAAGTATTTTATAAAGGTTAAACACATGTGATGAGACAGTTAATGTTTGATGAAGGAGAACATATCCCACGGATTATGATGTTCAGAAAATAGACCAAATATTTTAGTAAGCCATCGTACCAATGCCATGCTGCCTATGGTAATCAAACATAAGAGTTTCAGCCACTCTCTTTCCTTCATCATAGCAACTCCTAACTCCTGCAATATTTCACATCGATGTAAAATGGATGCAATGGAACGTAAGTACAATCACATATTAATACAACTTCCATTTCCATCAGCTTGTAACAGTGACATGATCCAATATGCCAACCTAAAGACTAAAATATGATAATTAATATTTTGGATGTTGCAATTACCAATTGGGTTGACATTTCCCCAGTAGCTCTCAGTCTGAGGGTGAATGAGTGGATCTCCATACACCTCTGAAGTTGAGGTAAGCAAGATCCTGTTGTTGTTTATTATAGCATCAGTGTCATGAGAAAATAGTAGAATCAAGAAAAACACAGATAAAAAGGATTTAAACCTTGCTCCAACTCTCTTGGCAAGCCCTAGCATATTCAATGTACCAATCACATTTGTCTTTATGGTCTGTAATAGAACCAATAGCAAATATCAGCAGAAAGAAAGGTAAAAAGCTCCTTAAATCAGCTCCACTAGAAACCTAACACTATTGAGAAAATGAGAAAAGGCCAAGATAAAGGTTATTCACACCTTTACAGGGTTGTACTTATAGAAGATGGGAGAAGCAGGGCAAGCAAGGTGATATATTTGATCAACCTCAACCAACAATGGCTCAGTAACATCTATACAAGAATAAACAGAAAGTCATATATAAAATCAGTTAAGTTTTAGTCATTGCTGAGCTCAAAGGGCCACAAAGTCTTTAGATCATTGCCAAACATGGCATTACCATGACGAATTAGCTCAAATCTTGGGTGACCAATCCATTTCTTCAAATTGTCTTTGGAGCCAGTGAAGTAGTTATCCACAACAATCACCTGAACAGCATGGAGAAAAAACAGCAGATTAGAACTTTTGAAGAGTACATAAGCATGTCAGATACATTTTTGCTCTATTTCTTTTCTTGATTACACAATAATATTAATTAAGCCAACAAAAAGCTCAAAATCCACTAATAAATGCTGCTATCCCTCCAAACCAACACAAATCAACTGAGCCAAAAAAGGTGTTACCTCATTCTTTTCATTTTCCATCAACTTGTCAACAAGGTGAGACCCAATAAACCCGGCACCACCAGTGACCAAAATTCTCATATTGGACTGCTCAAAAAGGAAATATACTTTGTAAGATCACAGAGTGCAAGGTCCTTTATTCACTTAAGAACTTTAACAAGTTGTGGCAAGCTGAACAAAATACAGAAGGAAAAAAATGATATCTGCCAAAACACACAATTGGGCAAGATAACTGCAAGTGCAAGGTGTTTGGGAACTCTACAATATGCAAGACAAAAAGAAAAGAAAAGGCAAAAGGAGATCTATCTTCATCCCAAAGGTACAAGAAGGACAACACCACAATTTCAGCTATTTAAAATTAATTGCAAACAAGTATGGCTTAGTCACGATCTTAATAAAAAAGTTTAAAGTTTGGTATCACAAAAATTCTCTTTGAATCATCTGGTTTGGTTGCATCATTCAAAGCACGAATCAGCTTCTCAGGCTCACAACAAATATAAACGGGAGTTATCAGGATATATTATCACAGACATCGAAAGAAAACGAACAAGAGCAAGAATTGCGTGATCAAGCATTTATGTTCCTATCAATAAGAACCAATAAAATGTGAAGGTAACTTTGGTAATACTTGGTCGTCGATATTTAAATAAGGATCATATGGGACAAAGAGACAGGGAGAGGAAGAGAGATAAAGGGAGAATGTGAACCAATCGTACCTGAAAAAACTTGGAGAATCTTAAAGGAGATGGGGTTGGAGGTGGTTTTGTTGAAGAGATGTGATCTCCGTTGGAAGCTTCCATAGCCATAGTTCTTGACTTCCTAAAAACCAGGAAATTTAATTTGAGAAAATAAAAGGACTTGATCTACCATCAAAATCCACAAACAAAACACACTCTAGACATCCAATAACAAGAGCAAAGGGTCAATAACCTAAAAGAAATGGTTACTAAAGAATGTGAATACTATAGTCAATAAGTTCACCTGGGTGAGGAAAAATAGTTTAAAATTTTCGGTCTTGATAAATGACACAACAAACAGAAAGATTAAGGCTTCTTATCAGAGACTCAATTGCACCAAATCGAAAATTCCAAATTTGTAAAACAAAAAGAAATCTAGAATTGTCGAAATAAAAAACCACTAGTGATGAAAGATTAAGAAAGAGCAAGGAGAATATGAATCTTCAAAACCACGTAAAGTACAGTAGTGAAGAAAGATTAATACGACGAACTCTGACACATCAAACAGAAAGGAAAAGAAATTTCAGATCTGAATCTCACAATCAAAGCCGTTTCAGAAAAAACAGAACGAAGACACGGAAAATTTTAGTAATGGTACAGATAAAGAAAATCAGAATCATCAATAACACAATTTATGATCAAAATCCAAAAGAAAACAAAAAACAAAAACACCAGACGGCTGATAGCAATGACAAGGAATTGATGAACATCAGAAAATTGTAGACAGCTGAAGCATCCCACAAAGTTCAAACTTCAAACAAAGAAAAAATTCACTAAAGAGTGTTTAACTATCACCTGGGTGGACGTAAAATTTAATCAAGAGGAGTTCGAAAATCTCGGTAATGATATACGGAGACCAAAAGTTTGAAGTTATATAAGAAAACCAACGGAACTAAATTGGCATTCAAAATTTGGTAAAGAAAACAAATAAAAGAAAGGTAAGGCAACAACATCATAATGCACCAAGCAAACCGGTGCCAACTTGTGATAAAGGAGACAGAAGAAATTGAATCAATCTTCAAAATCACGAAAAGTTCAGTTGCGAAGAAAGCTTCAATTAAACGAAACTAAGACCCACCAACAAAGACAAAACAAATCAAAAAGAGAGAGAAACTTCGGATCTGAATCTCTCAATCGAAAAACAAGAAGAGAAGACCACAAGAGACAGTAAAATAAGAAAGAACTATTACCAGAAACACCGAAATTATCCGTAGAATGAACTCTAGAGGAACAATCTTTGAAGAGCAAGACAACGGCTGGTGAGTGATCGAATTTATATATACGTTTATTTAATATAATTATATATACCAAAAGTGGAAACTTTTTGCAGATTACGGTGACGTTTTTCAGGGATTGAGCAATTACAGCATGACACGTCACGCTTTTCACACTCCTTGTTTACGTTCACTTTCGGGGCAGAGTTTTCTCTACTTAGGACACACGTTGAGCTTGATGAAGATAATTGTTGACCTTGTTAACGTCTAAGGGAAAAAATTGGAGTTAAGATATCGTCCACAATATTACGATATTTTATTATGTTCAATAAATTTTAGTTATTTATTGACATCTCTATTTAGAATTTTATCTCTGTCTAATAAAATATTATAATATTTTATTGTGTCCAATAAATCTCAGTCATCTCTAAGATTTATTTATATAAGATCCACATAAGATTTACATAGAGCTCGCAAAATAAATAACTAAGATTTTATAAGACAGAATAAAACAGAGTAAAATTGGACAGAAGGATCTGAATTTCAAAAATTGCTTCATATTTTAATAAAACAATAATAATAGGAGTTGGAATTTTAATACCTAATTCTCTACTTGGAAGAATTTAAACCCCTGATAGCCTCAGTCAGTCCCCAACCATATCGTAGAGCGAGCGGCCATTTATGATTTAGAGTTTTCTAGGGAGTGGTCCCTCTTTAATAGTATTCATTTAAAATACGTTATTTTAGCTCCTAAGTAATGTAATGTGAGCAAAAGTTTGGATGAACAAGATCTCATACATTATAGTTCATTCCGCTAGAAACACAATTAATTTACCAGCTCACCATCTTGACTTGAATTGCACCTCAGTTTAGATGGATAATTGACGGATTAATTAGAGGAACGAAGGAATGCTCGATTGCAATGATTAAAGGGGCATGCGGAGTGCTCTCTATTGATACCGCATACTTTAATTATAGAGGGGTAATTCAGGACAAGTCAAATGGACTTATCCTAGAATTCCTAGGCCTGCCTTGTTTAGTCAAAAGTTGGCTTTAGATCGCTTGCATTTCAATACAAAGTCTTGACATTACATTAATGGCTAAGTATTGTAGTTTTGCTCTCCTATATACTATTCTATTCTTCATTAAGACATCTAATTAAAACAAATTATTCAGTATTTGTTAATTTATATTCAAAACCCTAAAAAGACAAAAAAGGTGCTTTATATTAAACTGACAAAGCTATTTCTTGAAATGAGTGGTCATTATTTATTTTTTTCTGAGATGAGTTTTGTGTTCTTTACCAATAGATTCATTCACTATTCAATATAATACCCACCTTCAAAACATATAACTAATTTATCTTGATTTAGCTAGTTGTTGGTCTCTAATGGCATTCAAAAACGAGGTAAATCGAGTGTTGATGAATTTAATAAAAAAATTTGCAACTTAAGTATACAACTTGATCAAATCTAAAAAGAATGATGACATGAAATAACAATGTGGTAAGTTTTAATCAAACAAACAAAAATAGTGTAAATAGTGTAGATGAGAGAAATTATAAATCTATTTTATAATAGTTCAAAAAATAATCCTTACCTACGTCTACTCCTTAAATCTCTGTTGAGATTCTATTAAATTCTTCTTTCGGCTAGGTAAAGAAAATTTCTTACCACAATCTTTGTATGTCCTTCATAAAGAATACTCTTTATACAATCTTTCTTAAAGTGAAAAGAAGTTACAATCTTTCTTGAGTTAATCAAATACAAGAAGTTGAATATTTCTTACTCGCTCGCTTCAATGCTCTAAGGCTCTTGGATACTTTTCAATTAATGTATGAATGATTGAGAATGCTTTAAAATTATTTCAAATGTGTTCTTGTAATAACCAAACATTAAAAATATTGTTAGAAACACGAACTACTCATTATAACAGTTAATAATAGTGACATTTATTGCTTATTCTGACACATTGATGTATCAATGAATATTAATATAAACTCACAGTATATCAAATTTCTAACTTTTAGATTATATTGGTCAATCACTAAGCGATTACATATTGGTTAACTAATGTATCAATCAATAAACTAATAAACTCAAAGTACGTCAAGACAATTTTTCAAGCCATATTGGTCAACCACATAGGTATATTGGTTGTCTAGTATACCTATAAACCATATATTAGTCGACCACTGATTTGGATTGATCAACTAGTGTACCGAAAAACATGTTTCCAAAGATTTTCAAGTCATTCAAATTATTAAACAGGTTCTCTTAATAAAAATTTGACTTGAACACTTCTCAAAAGATTCCCAAAGAAAATTTTTTAAAGATAAAAAAGGTTTTCTTTGAAATCAAGACCTTAACTGCTCTTGACAATTGAAAAGATTTGTGTATTAAGACCCTAAAGCATTAAAGTAATTAATAAGGAAATATAAAACAATTATATGTACCTTTATAGACATGTTATGCCTTGATCTTTCTTAGTATTGTCTTTATCCATGAATTGAATGGATTTGAAGTTTATTAACTTCTCTTTGTAGTCTTCATAAAATGTCTCTTAACTTTATTAGTGCATAACTTGAATATCTTTCATATTACTTTGTTCTAAAGTATAAACAAAATAAATAATTAATAATAATTATGTTTGTTATCATCAAAACATGGATTAGAACCTTCTTTGGTTCAATAATATCGTACTTTTTGATAATAACAAAATATATTGTAATATTAAAATAATAATGAAGACCATTTAAACACACAATTTCCTTCTATATCAAAGTAATATTTAACTTCCCCTTAACTTATGCATACCGAGTATTAAAACTTATAAGGAGATATGCATATCTAGAAAAGTATACCTAGATATTGGTTTTTTATCAATATTATTAAGAATAAATACAATGTCAAGCATATCTAACAAAATATCATAGAAATTTACCACTTCTTTATATATATCTTATGTAACTAACTCTCTCCCCTTTTTGATGCATAAAAAGGGATAAACTATCTTGAGGATGAAAGCAAGAATGAAATAGTAATGAACAATTCCTCAAATAGATGCATTACGATATCTCAAAAATAATCATCTTCACCTAAAATTGAAGTAAGCTAAGATTGAAGAGTAAAAAACTGAGATATAAAGCTATAGGGTGGTTTTGAGGTTATGGCCTCATCATCTATATCTAAGTATAGCTCAAGACAAAATATTATATGTGGGAGCTCATCATTAGGTTGTTGGTACTGTATCTATTATTTCTAACATGGATTATTTATCCTTTAATCAATTGGTAATCAATGTTGTTAAGAGTAATAGAATAAAAATAGTTTAAAACCCATCTTTAGTATATGGGATGTTAAAATGTTAGAAGATGAGACTACAGATAAGGGGGCATAAGGAATGGTTTGGTTCTTTTGGTATTATTGAAATGGATCATATTATTCATAATAAAACTATAAAAATGCATATTCTACCCATTGTAAAAGTAGAAAACAACTAAACATCATCATGGCATAGAAAAGTGAATTGTCCACCAAAAGAGCCAAAATCATATTTGACAAAAAGATGGTAGAAACAAAGAATGACTTTTAGGCCATAAACATCTTTGAGCTTTCTAATGTCTTATTCCTATCATTTAGATGAAAGATAGTTTTGAATCTTTTTGGCATATAATGAGAGCTAACATGATATTTTGTAAGGAAAACATTATAGGAGTAATCCTTAAGATATGGTAATACCAAGAATATTATGAATAAGGTCACTAGTAAAAGTGAATTTCCACACCTTAAATTTTGGAAAACACTTAGGATTCATCACAAATTATGTAAGGGCAAAATTTTTAATAAAGTAGCTTAAAATTCGTCAACTCACTCTATGAGACTTAGTAAGCAAAGGTTCCTACCCCGGATCAATAAAGTACCAAACAAGACCATAACCTTTGAATTAGTCTAAGTAAGAAAGGGAAATAACATAGTTTACTTATAAATCACATGAACCATAAACAAAACACTAAAGAGAGTGAATGTTAAAGTACTCATCCTTATAATTAGGTGGAAGTGAAGGTAGAAGAGGAGTAGGGGATCTCTTATAAGTCCTCTAAGTTTTAACTAGGTTCTAGAGGTCCTTACATCTAATAGAAATCTTAAAATTACAAAAGTGACAAGATAAGAGACCAATAGACTTTATAGACATTAAAGAAGAATTGTCTTGACTCTTAAACATGTAAATAAGAAGTAAAAGAAACTAAAGGGTTTTTAGAAAAGGAGATCCATGAAAACTCTATGATGAATATAAGAGTAAGGGTACCAATATTTAATGTTGAAAGTATGAGAAAAGTTACTACATTAAAATTTCAAAATACCAACTACATCAAATCCAAAACATAGTAAATCTCATTAAATTTTCACTTTATGTATGATTGCCAAAAGGGGTAAAATGTCATGAACTATGTAAAGTTAACTAAGAAGTTAAAATTGATTAAGTTCAAATGAAATTGATCAAAATTGATAAACTTGATCATGAAAGAGTTATTTGAGCCTTTAATTTTATAAAATAGTTACTACCAAGGTTCATTTGAAAAAAATCAAAAAATTAAAAAATTTTCTAATTTTGTTATTATACCTAAGTCAAAAGTTTCAATTTATAGCACAAGTCAACAAGTTTAGACAAAATTAAGTGCTAGAATAGTTCAAATATGCTTATAATTGCATTAATCAACCATCAATTTAACCAAAATGATAAATTGTTTTGAATAATTTCAAAAACTTCTAAAATATAATAGCAAAAAAGCCTAAATATCAAATTCAATAAAAAATAAAGATGAACATGTGCAATTGGCAATCAAATAAGGTTAATTAAACTTTTAGTTTCACCAAAGAGACATCAATTTAAAGAATTAACTAAGAAATTTCAAGGAATAGAAAATTTTTTAATTATGAATCCTTAAGATGTTAAATTTTCCAATTTGATGCACTAAAAGTGGCTTTTCATGAAATCAATGGAAATTGATCAATAATTTTAAGAAAAAATTATAAATTCAAAATCCTAAATTCAAAAGTGCAATAGGCAATTGGGATCAGAGCCCAAATTTGAGATGGTAATAGGCAACTTGACAAAACGAGTGTCTAGAGTGGAGGTACTCATTGGACCAACTCCTCAAAGGGAGGAAGAGGTCACATCTCACAATACTTGATTCGAGATGTTGGAGGCATGAATCCAACAGTTGTAACAACAGATGGATGAAGTGTTGAAGGCACAAAAGAAGGCCCAGTTCGAGATCATTGTGTTTAGGCGTGCCGTTACAACACTAGATGTTGTACCCCGTTTTCAAAGCCCAACATTTCGGAATCATAAAAGCATGGAGGACTCATTACTTATAAATTATAGAGCATAATTGGGGAACTTCCAATTGGAATTTCAAACCTGCCTCTTCAGAACATTTGTTCTCCATAGAATTACAATTCTAACGACGCCAAAAACACTCAATTTGGTTCAGAAATGAAGAACTTATAGCCAAAACACTTTCTGCTCTTACTAATCCGAGACTGAACCTTATACCCAACTTCACTTCAGAAATTGAAAATCTTGGGGCCTAAATTGAAAATTGATTCCTTTAGATAGGTTATAGCTCCATGTCTCTAATTTAATTTGAAACAAAAATCAACTCAATCGGAGCTCTACTGTTCAAGATATCGCCAAAATAATGAAGCATGTTTAGAAAAATATCCAACTCATATTCTTTTAATCGATCCTCTCACTTTGATTCAATAAATATTTTTTAGATTAATATTAAAAGCTCTAAATTTTTGTGGAGAGGTAGAGGAATGTATTAGGAATTCAACGCTTCAAAAATTAGGTCAATTGGAGGTCATATGAAAAAATTATGGCCAAAAGAGTGAAAGATGTTCAGGTCTAAAGGGGAGGCTTGCGGGTCGCGATCATGCACATGCACAACCGCCACATCGCGGTGGTCCCTCAAAGTCGCGAACGTGCGCGTGCACAATTGCGACACTCCAGTGGACCCGTAAAACCTTCTGTCTCTCTTCCACCGACATCACAAATTCAAATCTCCATAACTTTTGCCACAAATATCAGATTAAGGTCATTCAAAGACCGTTTCGAAGAAGACTTCTAGACCTACAACTTTCATGAAGATCTCAAAAACAATTTTTAACTCTATAAGGGTCAAAATTTCAATCAAATTGAATGTCCCGAACAACTCATCCTAAACAACTTTCAGATTTCAATCGGTCATAACTTCCAGCCCCGATATCGAAAAATGTCATGCTTTATAGCGTTAGAAAGTTGGAATGTAAGCTACAACTTTTATTAAGACCACTTAGGCTAATTCTATCTAGATCAATACAGTTTTTTCGTTAAAATTTCTAAACATTACTGCTACACCTAGGAAGGTTTATCAACACAACAGGTTCTCATAACCACCCACTACCAAGCACTCTTCGGTACTATTGAGCTTCATCTCCACCAACTCATCTCATACACAATTCAAATCTCCAACATGCTATTCCAACATAAATACCCAATAGCAATCTCAACAAGGAAGTATATGCGCATACACAATCCTCCATCACAAAAGTCATACACAACCTCATGCATTATCAATAAAGTAACACAATCATACACAAAAAGAGAATCCTTGAATTGCCAATCTCATCTCCAATCAAATAAATGTTCATGTATAGCTTTAATTACATATCAACATGTCCATCATGAACTAAGCACAAAATACAAAATACATGAGATGCTCAATGTTTGATATGCTTGTAAAGCTATCCAAAGGCTAGTCACTAACTTAGTAAAAAAGTATGTAATGCTTTGGAGTTTTCCAATGCCTTGCAAGGTTCAACACTTGTCTTGATTTGCACCAAAGGAGGGAAAGTGGGGTGAGCCACTCGACTTACTGGCTAATACGTTTATAGCCATCGGTAATGAGCCATACCACAAACATAAATACACATATTGCAAGCAATCCATTGCATTCGCAATATATCACGTAATTCATAATCAACCTAAATTTATCACATAATGCATAAATACACATAAACCAACCAATCTAATACATTCGCGAATTCATCACATAATTCATAATTAACCAAACTTTATCACATAACGCATATTATAAAATCTTCTATCAATCATAACACTTTACTATGCATCATACTCAACAAAATCATAATGAAAATGCACAACAAATAGCTAGAGAGTTCCGTGGAACAAAATGTTTTACACCATGAGCAAAACGAATCCGATTTCTCAGGATCTCGTGGCCACAAGTGGGTAGCCGGGAAAAGGCTATAGGTCAATGTACACGTGACTAACGAAATGGGTTTCTCTCTTGCCCAAACACAACAAATCTATGCTCAAATTAATCAATCGCAAAATTGCATTTTATGTTTCTTTCATTTTATCAAATTCTCATGTCTTCATACTTTTCATTTATTCCAAAAAAAACATATCCTATTCCATCATGCATTTTCAAATATTCACCACAATTCAACATTTACGCAATTTAAACAAATACATACACATAGGGCATTTTCCCATCACACAACAACTATAAAAATATTACCCACCTAAATTGTCGAAAATCCAAGCTCAAGATTGCCCTTCCTCTCTCTCTTGAGTAAGGTTTCCTTGATTCCCTTCAATTAAACCAGTTTCTATTTAATGAACACATTCAAAAGAACATTCA
>JAOTAZ010000220.1:14972841-14983182 GCA_025629785.1 Erythroxylum oxycarpum | reverse complement strand
AATATTTAAAATAATAATTTTAAAATTAAAAATTTTTAGATGCAGTGGGGGCATTTGCCCCCACTGTGGCTCTGTCAATGTCGGCAAAGATCTCAAAAATAAATAACATTCGATACATGTCGGCACACGTAGGTGCACATTGACGAAAATCTTTGACGAAGTGTGAGATTCATATGTGAGGCTGCGAGGAGTTGGCGAACTAAGTCATGCGAAACCCAAGGATGCGCGAAGGCACGAGCGTGATAAGACGCATAAGCACTTGATTTCAGCGAGGCTGGTCGAAGGTATGCAAGGTTTTATACTAACTCGGATTGTGACTTGTACTTAGTAATGGAGCAACGATATTGCACCATGATTAAACTTGATCGTAAAAGATGGACTTGTCCATGGACGTGCATTGATAAACCTATGTGCGGATAAGCCTTGGTGACTTAGAAAACACATCAGCAATGACGTGGCAACTGTGGGTAATGTAGCACATGATGACGTGGTGAGATCAACTAGAAGATCACATTAGAGATTCATCAAATCTAAGAGATAAAGACCATGTGGGAAAATCATTTGAAAATAGCGGAGATTTTCAAGGATATGGATGCAATCTTCCAAGTGGCATGTAATCTTCATTTGATTAGATTCTGATGTAGTGTAGCCAATTAGAAGAGTCCTAAGAGAAAGGGGATGTCTTCCCATTGGTCGGTGTGATGCAGTGTAATCTTTAGTTGATATAAGATTGTGGAGATTCTTAAAGATCTTGAACTTGTTTTTTAAGAAAAAGGAGCATATAAATAGCTCATTAGAGTTGAGAGCTAGGAATTCAATCATTGAGTCATTCACTTATTGAGAGAAATTACTCAAAGAAAAGAGCTTTAAGAGTTGAGAGCTTTTGGAGGGATTCTTATTGTAAAGGCTTCGAGTAGGGAGTTCTTTATAAGTGCTTCGAGAAGGAGGTGCTTGTATCTTTTATTAACATTTTGTTGAGAGTTAATGAAAGGCTAGGTTCGACTATATATTATATCTCTTGTAGCTTTCTTTACTCTGTTATATACTTGTGTTATTTTGTGTGTGAGAGAAACATTTTAAACACTTGTGTGTGCATGAAGTGTTCGAGGGCTAATGGATTTGTTTGGCAACATTCACTTGAGAAGGCTGAATCTTGCTTAAGCAGAACAAAGCAGGATTGTTGTGCGAAGGTAAGCACGACTTATGGTAAAAGTTTGAGTCCAGTAGATCTTTATGACAATAGAGGTGAGCATGTATATTATGACAGTTTATATAAGATGTAGATAATCATATAATTCTTTTTCAGGAAAATATTAATTTGGGACGCTAGCTAGTAGTAGCTGGCTATTGGGATGCTTTTAAACTCAACTTTGAGTTTTTTGGTTTATGTACGTTATCAATCACAGTGATATAAGTATTATACCAAAAATAGCATGATATTTAACTATTTTGTACTACTTTTTGGTACTAGAAAGTACCAACCAATACTAAATGGTACCAATTGGTATCGAAATATTAGTCATTTATTGGATTTAAATGAAACTTTTTGAATTTTTGGAGGATTAAATTGAAATATTAAAAGTTTTAACCCTAAATCTACTCGACCGTAACCTTACCTACGCCAAAAAACTCTCTCTTAGCAACTTGCTCTCACTCACTCTCCTCTCTCAATTCGTCCGTCAGTTGTTTTTAACACATCTATCTGCCATCACTCACCAACCATCTTTTAGACCTCCATTCGTCCCAGACTCCCTGTTGTCATCTTCTTCAGGACCTCTAACATGCATTGCATCTACCCTACTGCCTCTCACTCTCTCTCCACACGTAGCTACCCGTCACTGCTCATTAGCCACCATCACAACGGCCCACACCATTGCAGCAGCTCACATGTCTCACTATCACCACAGAGGTGTAGACACACCACACCCACATTGCAGACCCGTTGTATTCTATAGTCCCATTGATTGTCACATCCTATGCCCATATTCACAATCACATGACCCACATATTCACATAACCATCTAAACTCCAACAGTCCAATTTTCCAACATCCAGTAGCCTTACAAGCCACAAAAGTACAGTATGTTAGTTAGGAGACTCAAGGGACTCAATCAAGGTTACTAGATTAGAAAGAGCTTTTCAAATATATGGATATTGAATTGTGTATTTTTGTTGTGCATTATATGTGTAATTGTGTATGTTGAATTATTAATTCTTAGTGACTTGTGTTGAATGAAATTGAAGTGTTTAGTGTATGTTAAGTTGATTTGAGTTAGAATGTATTAAAATTGGCAAATGAAAGATTGCCAAATTAAGTTGAGAATTAGGATTTCAGTAACAATGTTGATTAAAATTGATGAAGAAGATAAAATAACGATAATAATGCTTGGTTATTTGAATGTTTTATAATGTCTATTTTATGCACAAAATGAGATATATATTATCACAAAGTATTTGTCAATTGATCACAAAATTTGTTTTTAAACATATTACAAATTGAATTGTATGATTAACAAAATGGATTAGTTTATTCTTGAATTATATGATTACATAAAATAGGTTATAGACTTATAATTGTAAGTTATGGTTAAATTATGTAATCACATAGAATGAGATATAAACTTATTGTTGTGAATTTATGATTGAATTATGTAATCACACAAAGTAGGTTATAGTTATGAGTGTATATGGTTGAATTATATATTCATACAAAATGAGTTATATAAGATGTATATGTTTTTGTGTTAGTTTTCAGTTGAACAATATACATCTTGTGATAGTACTTGATAATGAAATTAAGTGGGAAGAACACGTCATTTCGATATGAAGTCATTAATTTTAAAAAATGATTCTATTTATTCTAAAATAAATGGAGGAAAGTTCAAGTACTCCTAACAATCCAACAACTTTAATTTTATTAGGCTTATACTAGATTGGTTCCTATAATGAAGAATCATACTATTTGGTTGCATTGCAACAAACATTTAAAAGGTGGGAGAATCACAAAATTAAAGAAGCATTTGGCTAGGACTAAATTTGATGTGGAACCTTGTAAAAAAGTGAGTCATGATGTAGAATGACAAATGAAGACTTTGTTTGAAGAGTATCAACAAGAGAAAGATATAAGACAAAGAATGAACTATGAAATTGGTAGTAGAATTTCATTTTCTATTGGTCAGGATAATACTGAGGATGTTGAAGGTTGTTGCACTTGATATGAAGAAGAGAAAAAGAAATGTGCCTAACTTTTTTACACCAGGAACAACTCTTGGAAATCTACATTCATTTCATAGTGTCTTACAATCTAAAGAAGCGACTTATAATGTGGATATGACAATGGCTGGATGATGGTATGATTTGGGTATAACATTCAGTCTTATTATTATCAGCCTATAGTAGATGCTATTGCCTCTTACGATTTAGGATATAAAGCTCCTTCAATTAATGATTATAAAGGTAAAATTTTGAGTAATTCTATTTATGATAAAAATAGTTATTTGGATAAAAGAAGAATGACATAGGTAACTTATGGGTGTTCAATCATGTGTGATGGTTGAACAAAAGACACAAGCCTCTTATATTATTAGGTCCTGTTTTCAAAACCCAACTCTTCAGAAAACCATATTACTCTCATGTTGGACTCCCGAACTTGATTCTGGAGCCCAACGCTTGCGAATATCATCAAAATTTACTTGAACGTGCATACTACCTTGTAGGGTTATTTCCATGAACCCTTGATGCCACCCTAAGTATCATCACTTTTTTTTTGGGAAATCCATCTCATCTATTAAAACACAGGAGTCAATATAAACATACACAATCGAAACTTCTTCAATCTATCGTTACATTACTCAAGCAACAGAGTTTGAAAAACTTTAAATACATCATAATCTAAAATCCCAAATTTCAAAAGTTACAAGAATTACAAAATTTTTAAAATGTGGCTAAGGTCTGCCTTGACTCTCTTTTTCACTCCATCTCTTGCTCATTACCTGAAAGTGGGGACAGGAAGGGGGTGAGCTTGAAAGCTCGTGGGCAACAGTTTATAATAAAAAGATAAACAAAACTTTTGAAAATGTTTTATTTGTCTTAGAAAACTTTCTTTGAGTTCATAAAACATTTGTTTCTTTGGCTTCCAGCCAAAACATTTATAGCTCATTTTCAATGCCGAATTTCAATGTATGTGAATCATGAATGCATCACTCACATCAACTTGTCATGAACACATAAACATATCAAATGGTTTGGTTAAGTCCAAAACATGACACACTACACATTTCCAATGAAATGGTCCTGTGCCGTTGTAAATTCTTGATGGAGTCCTTGAGGGAGTTTCATACCACTAGCGGGTAGGCGGGAGAAGCTTATACTTGGGTCAACGTGCACGTGACGGTTCTTGAGGGACTACCACAAACCCATATAACACAGATTTTAAAACCTTGTAAGCATAATGTCCAAAAAGGCGCATTCTCTTGAAAACTTGCTTTTCATATACTTGACGTATATCTTGACAACCATTCTTGAAAACATGATTTCATAAACAAGCATATTTTCAAAGATATCACTTTCATTGTCTTTTTTTTAAAAAAAAATCATCACTCAGATCATGCAGCAAACATATAGCAGATTTCACAATCATTCATAAACAATAATGCAGCACTTATGATGCAAATGAAATAAGAAAACTTCTTTGATTTGTAGAAAACAATAGTAGCTTATTTGCTCTATTATAAACATGTACCCACCTTGATTTCCTTGCTTATAGACTTGCTCAAAATGCTTCTTCTCTTGTTCCTCTTATCTCTCTCTTTTGATCTCTTTACACAATAACTCTCTCTCTTGATCCCTTCATTCTTCACCAAATGAAGGGGTCTTTAGCTCAAAGGAAAGCTCTTCTCTTTGCAAACAATCTGAGGTATCAAAGGTTCTTCCCTACTGTATCTTTAATGTGTACTCTATGAGATGATATAACTGAAATAGGCCTCTATGAACCCCTTAGTTCTTTACCAAATGAAGAAATCTTTGGCTCAATTGGAAGTTCTCCTCTTCCTCTACCTTTTTCTCTTCTTGAACAACCTCAAAATCGCTCTTAAAGGCTAAGAAAATTAAAACCCTAGCTTGTTTTCTCCTTTTTCTCTCTTTCATTCTTTTTTCATGTTTTCTCTTTCTTATCTCTTTTCTCATCCACACATTTTACTTCTCCATAAACTTCTCATTCACATTTTCTCCTTCTCTTAAATATAAGTCCATATTTTGGTCTTGTCCTTTTATGCCCTTAATGAGTTCCAAAAGTCCATTTTATCCTTCCTTATAAGCTTATGTTCTTTAAACTTAAGTGTCTTACCAACTATACCCTTAAACATTCTAACATAATACTTTCTTACAGAAAAATGTCTTCCACTGTCTTAAGTTTCTAATGCCTCTAAAATCATTCAATTTGGTTCAGTGATTCAAAAGATATACTTCAACTATTGTTGGACTACTCTTGTCTACAACAGTATACTATGCACAACTTTCATCTGAAATTTAAACATCTTACAGACTGAATTAGATTCCAATTTCTTTATACCATTTGTAGCTTCATGTCTCTACTTTACCACAGATCAGAAATTATCTCATTTGGAGTTCTACTGGTCCCGAAATCATCAAAAAACTGAAGTATGTTCAATAGAATAACACCAATTCATGTCCTTTAAGAGCACACTCACTGTACCCGTCCCATGTTTTTCACTTTATCTTTCACACTTCATTTCAGACAGCTTCTATTTTTGGTGGAGATGTAGAGAAAAGTCTTAAGAATCCAATGGTTTAAGAATCAAGTCATTTGCAAGTCTAGTGAAGAAGTTATGGTCAAAAGAAGCAACCATGTTTATGACCTCAATCATACTGAACCTGTTTTGGGGAAACAGTCATAACTTTCTGTAAAAATTTCTGATTGAGGTGTTCTTTAGATGTTTTTAAAGAGGATTTTAAGAGCTACAACTTTCATGAAGATCTTAAAGGCAAATTCTGAGGGATCAAAAATAGAATAGATGATATGACATCATTTTTTAGACGAAGTCATCAGACGATACAAGGTTGAAAAAATTGTCATAACTTTCCCTACGGATATCGGATTAAGGTGTTCTATATATGGTTGGAAAGAAGACTTCAAGAGCTACAACTTTTATGAAGAACTCAAATGAGATTCGGCCTCTAAAAGGGTCAAAAATGGAACAGAAGAAGGAAGCAAATGGTTAAATTAAGACAAAGCAAAAGTCAAACTAAGAAGATGCTGAAGTCAAACTGAGATGACGCTGACGTCATACTAAGACGATGATGATGTCATACTGAGATGGAAGCAAAACTGAGACAAAACAAAACTGAGACGATGCTGATGTCATACTAAGATGATGATGACGTCATACTGAAACGGAAGCAAAACTGAGACGATGCTGATGTCATACTAAGATAATGATGACTTTATACTGAGACGGAACAATAAAAAAGGTATAACTTTCAGCTCAGATGTCCAAAATTTTCATACTATATACTGTTGGAAAGATAAAAGAAAGATCTACAACTTTCCAGAAGGCAACTTTGCTAAAATCTATTCATCTCAATCCCAAATTTGCCCTTAAAGTTCAAAGACCAGTTTTCCATTTATACACCAACATACTGCACCCAATTCTTAACTTCATGACAACTTTTGAGATTCTTAAAGACATAATTGGAATTCAATGTCTTCATACGAAATATAGCCATATGTTTCTATTTTAATCTAAATCAATAATCATCTTGTTTGGACAACTAAAGAAAATGTTATGGCTAAAATACTGAACCATACTCAGTGAACATTTTCCAGATCAATTCTTTGTTTCAAAATCTTCCATTACACAACTCATACCAAGATCACTCTTTCTACTTCATTTACTTCTCATTCTCAACTCCATTTCAAATCAACATTATCAATAATGAAAATTAGATCCATGAATAATCATGAACATGAATAACAGAACATACATATGTGTACATATCCTTCATAAACTTGCTCCACATATTCAACTTCATTTTTTTTGCTTTTATTGCATTTCTAACTTTCACCTTGATTTTTCCTATTCCAAAATCTCTTATTCATCAAAAACACCGTAGCAAATCATGAATCTATCCACATTTCTAATTCCCAACTTTACTCTTGTCTATCATTTTTTGGTTCAAGAACTTTCATTCATGGGTTCTTTACTCATAACTAATCACCAAAATTTTTCATTCAACAGCTCTAATCTTTCACGAAAAGTTCGGGGTCCAACAGCTTCAACCCTTATTCCAAGAGCTAGGGTTCTACATTCACTGCTTCTATATTATGTTCTTTAAGGATGTTGTGACAATGAACGATGAACATTGTTTGTTTCACCTACTGAATCACCAACCCATTAATCTTTCGTACTTAATTTTGAAGTACATGATGAAGTCAAAGGGATATTCTAGCTCTTTACCTTATGGTATGCTGTTGATAAGGATTTTTAAAGAATCAGGGTAAAGATGGATGTGAAGAGCATTATCAATGCTACTACTATTCACAAAATGGGGATAAAGTTTGAAGATGAGGTGGATGCAGGTTCTACACCTAAAGCAAGGTTTGAGGGGGAGCTTATAGTAAGACGGAGAAGGAGTGAACATGTTACATCTGCAAGAAAAAGAAAACCTCTATCGACTGCAAGAATATCCACAGAAGAAAAAACTGAGAAATCGTCTGATGTATCAATAAATGCTAAGACGATTCTTCAAAAAGAGGAAAGCCGGGCTCAACAATCATTGCAATAAATGTCATTGAAGAGAAAGGCGGAGACACTTCAATCAGAAAAATACAAACAGTCAAGAAGGTCACCAAGACTATTGACCTTATGACAACAAGAACAGAAGAAGAAGAAAGCTTTGATTCTTGGTAAAGATTCTGAAAAGAAAGAGAAAAGATAACAGTCTACGAGATCAATTGTTTCTATTTTGCAAAGTCAATCAGTAAAATCATCTAGAGAGACAGAGATAAAAAGGAAGTTAGTGTTGAGAGGAAGAAACCTCAACAACAACTTTCTTCTAAAACGACAGAAGAATAAAGGAAGATGAACCCTAGTCTGAAAAAGGCTTCTTCATCTGATGTTCAAAAAAAGACAAAGACAGTTGAACACCAATTAGAACCTCATAATCCTTCTCAACCAATCAATAAAAAGGATTTAAGAATAAAGATTATAGAAGAATTAGTACCTGTTCGAAGCAGAAGTTCAATAATTATCAGAGAACCTTTGAAAAAGTCAGTCAAGGTGCAAATCGAACCTATACTAATTAATTATCAGACAATACATCTTCTAAGTCATGAAGAAAGAAGACTATATGGTATTCTGCAAGATGAGAAGGCAGAACCATATCCAATGAAGATTTCAAAGGATCGGTATACAATCTATCCGATTACGAGTAGAACATCAATAAAAATTGTGCCAGATATACAACCAAGATGTTCAACCCCTGTGATAAATAAAGAAAAAGGAAAAATGAAGATGTTTCCTGAAGGGAATGAAGATGATCTTACAGAAGAGTAGATTCGAGTAGCTGTGAAGAACATAGATGATGCATGTAATGCAGCTCAATTTGGAGGTATCTATGTCTCACATCATTTTTCAAAAGCAATAGGAAGTCATCTTCTACGGATTACTATTGAACAAGACCTTAAGACGATCCGCACTGACATGCAATATATGTTTTATGAAATACTGAAGCGTATACAATGAGCTATCTTTTTTATTAATAACAAATAGGGGGAGAAAAAGAGAAGAAGAGAAAAAGAAGAAAAGAGGAGAACAACAAGAGAAGAAAGCATTGTATATCATATCCATGCATTTCATTTCTTGTAAATATATTTTCGTCTAAATACTATTTGTTTATTATTCGTCTGAATATCATTTTATTTTCTAAAATTATGATTATTTTTTATCATCAAAAAGGGGGAGATTGTTAAGTCAAGAAGACTTTGTTTTTATTAATTTTGATAACAATCAAATGTTAAGTGTGCAGAAAAATGAAAGTAACACTTAGTCATCCCAGATGATACGTCAATACCAGATGAAGTGCAACACCAGACAAAGTGCAATAACAAATGAAGTGCAATAAGACGAAACGTGATAACAGAAGAAGCATTATCCTAGATGATACATAAGGAAGATATTCTAGAACATTATTCAGTTAGTTTGAGTTAGTTACAGAACTCAACTAATAACGATTTCTAGAAGATTCAAGAAGCAGTTTCTCAAAGAAGACAATTGGAGACTTAGGCTATGAATACTAGTTCTACTAGAAGACTAAATAACACTTTTACAAGAGAAAATTTTGATTGTACAATACTTAGAGAAATTCTGTATTCAAAGTGAAAAAGAAAGAGAGCGAATACTACTATAACGTGAAGCTCAAAAATATTTTTCCTAGAGAGAGAAAGAAAGACTAGAGCCTGGAGAGGCTAAGATAGTAGATAAAAAATACTTTGTGAAAAAAGACCTGAAGAGGCTCTAGAAGTGTAGAAAGAATACTTGTAAAGTTGAAGAGTTTAGTGAAATCTCAGACAAACTTTAAGGATTGGACGTAGTCCAAGATTTAGGATGAACCAGTATAAAATTACGACGTCTATTCTCTAACCTTTATCTTTTAATTTTCTTATTGTTAGACGAGTAGATAATATTATGTACGATTGCATTACTTATCAACTTTAGTAAAGTGTTTTTGGGATTACTTGAATTTTGTAAAGAAATTCAAGAAATCTCAAAAGATTAATATTTTTGAAAAGATTACACAATTAAACCCCGTTCTTGTGTATTCGATATACTTTACGTGATTTCTATATTAACAAGTGATTTACTTCAGAAGCCTATATGGGAATTTTGAGAGGCAATCTTCGATACCAAAAACTTGTGTTTAATATCTATCTTAAAATGTCTTATAATATACAAGATAAAGATTTTGATAGAATACTCACTTTAATCGAAGACTTTAAAAGAAAATATTTAATTTGAAATGGAAATAGACTGTATTCTATTACCTACATGATATCTTATGCCCTATCCAACATTCGTCATACATAATGTTTCGCAAACAAAGATATTATTGACTTTCTAAAGTTATTTTTAAGAAGTTTAAAGAATATTCCCTCCTTATATAGCGACTATAGAAGACCTAGAAGATGACTTTTCATTAGATTTATAATAGAAACCCTTACTGTTGGACAACGTTACCGGAACCCAATCCTCAATCGAAAACATGGAACCTTAAGCGTGGCAATGACCTCGAAAGATTCTTTCATTGAACCCGTATTAGACCTGA
>JAOTAZ010000220.1:14880617-14899337 GCA_025629785.1 Erythroxylum oxycarpum | reverse complement strand
AATTATTTAGCATAATTAATAAAATAAAATATAGTTAAAATTAATAAAAGTGCTTTTTATTTTTATGTTGCCAAACAGTCTACTGTATGAAGCACTTTTAAAAAAGCTGTTTTTTAAATTGACAGTCAAACAGTCAACTGGTTTTTAAAAAAAGCTCTTCTCAAAAAAGCTCTACTGACAAAAGCTCAACCAAACGGGCCCTCAATCACCTATGCTGGTAATATATGTGTTGGATCTAACTGATATCTCCTGAGCATACTAATATGAAATACATTATGAATCTTAGATATTTCTGGCAGTAATGCTAATTTGTAAGCTAATGGTCCAACTTTCTCAGTAATCTCATAAGGACCGTGACCGTGCGTCGTAACGCTAATCGAAATTAAAATAACTAGACTACTACTGTAGTAATGCCGAGTCTAGGTCGATCCCACAAAGAGTGCGTGTAAAGTTTATAAAATAAAATTAATCGGTGTTTACACTAACGGGGAGGGGGGGAGGGGGGTTGAATTTTTGGAATGAGAAAATAAAATAAAACTAACTAATAAAGGCAAATTAAAGAAAACATAGAAAAATGATAAATGCGGAGAATTTGGTAGGGACCCGGTTCTTTGGTTAAATCTCGGCCTAAACCCTAATTAAGTATATTTTATTAATTTGTTATTCTTTAACCTCTCCTAGAAACTATTAATTGTGGGTTAAAAATTCCCGAGTTTTCCTTTAGGTTTTATCTAATTAAGATACGATCGTTGATTAAACTTAACCACCGAACAACTTATGATACAATTTCTAGATTTAATTAGGTGGTAGCATTACGAATTAGAAAAACCGATTAATCAAGGCAACAATCACATACGATGCGTCATTTAACCTAGGTCATGTTATCCCTAATGATTACAAATCATTAGTCGCTAAACATGAATTTCAACACAACAATTATATATTATATCGAAATTCTAGCAATGGGTTTTGCAATTAATGATCCAATAAACACATTAAAATCATCACTCACAATACCCAATAGGTTCATACGTAAATAACCGAACAATAACGAAAGTCTGATTATCCATACACAATACCCAAATCAATTAAAACATGATAACACAATCAATTTCTAATGAGAGAAAGCGACAACAAAATAATAATAAAATTACTTAACCTGAATCATCGGGGTCGATATTACCTCTAAACTAGTATCGAAATGTCTAGCTCTTCATAAGTATTTTCTAAAAATTGCTTCAGTCCTCGTTTTAAATCCTAACCAAAAATCCCCTTTGCTACGTGCTCGCTCACCTCCTGCGGCTGCTCACTATGTTCGTGCCTACTGTTCCATTGTTGCATTTGTTACCTTATTTCTCCTCCTGTAGCTCCTTGTTTTATTATCCGCCGCAGTGTTGCTTCTCCAGCCCTCACTGTTATTTCATTCTACTAGTACTATTTATGACAGGACAATTAAACTCTCACAGCTTTAAAACCCTCCTTTGTTGCGTGCCTTCTCTCCGTTGCTGATTGTGTGTTTTATAAAACGCATCTGCGTTTTGGGTCACGCCTATTACCCCTCAATTAATTGTCCGTAGCACCTGTCACGTGAGCTGCTACCTTCATCCCTTATACATCGTCATTCTTCTATGTGCCTGCGTTGTGTCTCTAGCCTCTTGATTTAATTTGCCCTTGATGTAAGCCTCTTTTTTACTGTATAATGACAAGACCAATTAAACTCTCCTCAATTAAAACCTTCTGCCCATATCTTTGTTGTAGGATGTCATTTTTCTCCTCTGCCTTATGTGTTACTCTGTGTTTTAAATAAAAACGCTCAACACCAACACACGCTGCCGTTTGATGCATTTCTTATCTGTTTTTATAGCTAATTTATCCAACCATTAAAAATGTATCCACCTTTAATGCCCATTTGGTTAGACAATTAAAATGTCTCTTTTGTTTCAAAAATATACCAGCATATCCAACCTAGTAGTAAACACAAATTAAACATCAGTTAAGCATTTTATCTTAAAAATAGGATTGAAATCACATAGAAATATATGAGAAAATATAAGATAATTCAATGCTATCAGATCGATATATTTAGGGCTTAACTTTCCCTTTTTACAAAACCTTAGCATTCCTCGCCAAGAAGACATTCTAAAAAATACCTTGCCTACTACTTGGTACCCCACATCTCTTTGGTGCTGATCTACATAACTCTTTTGCTTGTTTAGAGCCGCCTTAATAATACTACGGAACAGTATATTGAATCAATTATGGGCTTTTAACAATCCTTAGACCTTTTTCTTCCTAATAAAAAGGTGTTCGAGACCTTCTACTATAGCACCTCATATGGAGCCATACCAATACCACTATGATAATGATTATTGTATACAAATTTAATTAGAGATACATATTCATCCCATGCTCCTTGAAACTCCAAAATACAAACCCTAAGTATATCCTCAATAGTTTGAATAGTCTTCTCATTCTGTTCATCTGTTTGAGGATGAAACGTTGTACTAAAATTTAACTTTGTACCCAATGCTATTTGTAGGCTAACCCAAAATATAAAAGCAAATCTAGGATCTCGATTTGATACAATAGACACTAAGACCCCATGTAAGCTCACTATCTTATTTATATATCTCCGGGCTAACTAATCTTATGTATTATTATCTCTAATTGGTAATAAATAAGTTCATTTTGTTAATTTGTCAACAATGACCCATATGGCATCATGCTGCCTTAGAGTTCTAGGTAAACCCATAATAAAATCCAATGTAATCCTCTCTCATTTCCCCACTGGAATAGGTAATGACTTCAATTTCCCAACTGGGGCTTAATGCTCTTCTTTAACTTGTTGATATGTCAAATACCTGGCAACATACTCAGTCACTTACTTCTTCATCCCTGACTTCCACAAATGTTGTTTCAGAGTATTATACATCTTAGTAGTACTAGGATGCATAGCATAGGCTGCTATGTGTCTGTCCTCCAAAATTTCCTTTATCAAACCATCAACATCTGGTACACACAATCTCTTATTCAACCACAATGTATTATTTCTCAACTTAAACTCAGAACTTGAATTCTGTATTAACTTCTTTACAATCTTCACTACTTTTGGGTCTTTGCTTTAAGCTATTTTGATCCTTTCTTGTAATAATGGTCTAAGCTTCAACGTAGCTAACAATGCTTCATTCTGTCCCAAACTTAGCACAACATTCAGTGCTTTCAATTGAACTAGATTTGGTAACCTCGATGGTTGAATTTGTGCTACACTACTATTAGATTTCCTGCTAAATGCTTTAGCTAAAACATTGGCCTTACCTGGATGATACTCTTTTGTGCAATCATAATCCTTAAGCAACTCAATCCACCTCCTTTGTCTCATATTAAGTTCCTTTTGACTCAATAGATATCTCAAACTTCGATGATCCGTAAAAATTTGAAATGTTTCGCCATATAAATAATGTCTCCAAATTTTCAAAGCAAGCACTACTGTAGCAAGCTCTAAATTATGAACTAGATAATTAAACTCATGAGGCCTCAACTGTCTCGAAGCATAAGCAATCACTCCACCATACTACATTAAAACACACCCTAACCCCTGGTGTTAAGCATCACTATATGTAACATATCCTCCAGATCCAAATGGGATAGCCAACATTGATGCCGTAGTTAATCGATGTTTTAACTCATAAAAGCTTATTTGACATTCATCAGTCCATTGAAAAGGTACGTTCTTCCTTAGAAGCTTTGTCAAAGGGGATGAGATCTATGAAAACCCCTTAATAAACCTCCTGTAATAACCTACTAGCCCAAGAAAACTCGGAACCTCTGACACATTTCTAGGTGCTTCCCGTTTCACAAAGCAGAAATTAACAATCCAAACTAGGCCCACAATCATGACAAAAAGCAAGTAAATAGGCGACAATCATACACTGAGGGCCACAAACGTGTGCTATCTTTCTTTCCTAATTCTGCACTAATTTCTCATACTTAGAGACATCACTACCACTTGAATTTTTCCAGAATTCATGTTCTTTAAAGCTACTTCATTTTATGCTAGTCAAGCTTCCATATTTATTACATTAAATCCCACAAAAATTTGCTCATTTGTTTCACTACCATTCACTTTATACCATCATAAATGTAGTCCTAACTTTTCCATATTTAAAAGCACTTCATTAACACCTATCTTTAGCATGAATTCATCATCAATTATACTTTAAATCCCAAATTAAATAATCCATATAACAACCCATAAACTACTGTTGTAATGCATCCAAAAACATAACAGAAGGTACCCATAACAGAAGGTACCCCTTTCATTCATTATTTTCTAGCACAATTTCAACACCAATACCAAATTCAATCTATCCATAATCAGTAATCGTAATTTCTGCTAACACATGCCATAATAGATCAGTACTTTACTTGTTCAACTCAAATGCCATCTTAATGTATCAAGCCTGCTTTGCCTTACATACATGCAAGATCATCTTAGGAACAATGAGGGAATAGGATGAGTTTCAACAGAGACAAGAAGAAGAAAACAGAATATAGTTATCTTTCTGAAGAAATTGACAAGGGTTTTGAGGTGGAAATGGACAAAATTTAGAACAAAAACTCAAGATATGAGGGAGAAGTGAGTTTTGGCATTGAGAGGAAGAAGAAGGAAAGAGTTACAGTAGAATACGATGAAGATGATATTAGAAGTGTCTATGTTTTTTGGTATAGGTGTAAGATTAGTTAAAGGACACTTGTCAAGTGTCTAAGCCAACTACATGTCCATTCTTTAAGCTGCCAAATGTCACTCAATTCTCTAGCCATTTATCACTCAATTCTCTAGGCCATTTGTCACTCAAGTCTACTGCAATATGTCACTCATTTATAAACTTAGTCATCTTAAATTTTCACATGTCATTTGTCTTGCTACTTGAAATTTTACCTGATCTAAATGTACATTTTAATTCATCAATCTTCCAATTGTGACAAATAACTCCAAATTACTAATTGTAATCCACCAATTCTTTTTATTGGTAAATCAAAATACAAGACATTAGAAATGCACAATCATGTCACAATTATTTAGAAGCTTTCATACCCTGGAACATGTCAATTGACTGTGATTTTTCTAAATTAAAATTCATGTGTGTATGCTCATATTATTCATGTGAATGAAATCATAATATCATATCTTAAGTGCGCCAAATTCATTCTAATAAGATGTAATTCATGTGACTAAGTAATCTAACATTCTAACTCTCAGTAGTTTTGGAAACTGACTATTACAAAGGATCCATTTCTATGTCCTTGCTTGTCATTTCCTCTAATGAAAACTGAAAGATGAAGAGATCATCTTCAATTATTAAAGTTAGTTAGAGTCCTAGCTTCTTCCAGCACATATCTGCCTAGTGTTGCACTGTCAGGTAAGCCATTCTTTCTTTCTTTCTTTTTCTAAAAGGTACCCTATCAAGGCTGATTTCCATTTTATTACTCCTTATTGTAGCACCAATTTAGGAGGAGATACAGGACCATCCTTCACACCAACTACAAAGTGCAGCCTGTTAAATGAATTTGGGTCACCTACAACTCGACTCCATGTTGGTTTCTCTGCTTTTTGGGGTGACGACTAGGGTATAAGGTGGAGTTGTGAAGGTATAGGAGTGGTTGACAAAGGAGGGAACTCCTCTGTCGTCAAGGGAAGGATAGGGAAGTTTAGTGTTTGTGGGTCACATATTATCATTAACAGTAAACTATCGGAACCTGACTGTAATGAGTACTTAGGCAAGTTTCCAAAAAAAAAACTCGATTCAGACCACCCTGGTCAGGTAAAAAGGTAAGGCGTAGTAGGGGGATCACAAAGTGGGGTGTTTGAGAGCCATGAGAGCACGGCAAGAGGCCTAAAACCACTGCAAAAATCATGCTTCACTGTAGGAACGTTGAGAGTAGCCTAGAAAACCATTGATTTACATATCATTATGTTTGTTAAATGTTTAGGGGTCAATTAAGTTGATCTTACTACATTATTTGATACCTATACTTAAATAAATAGAGTGAATACTAGAAATAAATATGGTATTAACATCAACTCGCCTTTTTACCAGGCGAAACCTCTCCTTACCTTAAAAATCCTCCATCCTCCTCACCTAAAATCTTTTTTTGATACTGACATGTGGGTTCTTCAAATATTTCTTCTCACCTAAAAATCATTTTCTTTTTACATGCTGACAAGTGGGTTCCTCAAAGACTTCATTAATCCCTTAAGTCGTACACTATACCCAGAGTTGTTGTTAAACTTATAGGTGATACACTCTTCGAAACTTTTAATTCGAATAAAGTGATTATGGAGTAAACTTAGCAAAACAACTTAAGTTCATTTTGATATGAAATTAATAAATAATTTTTTATTTAATCAAATTAAAAATTACAAATTAAAAAAGGTTTTATACTTGAAAGCTCAACTTTAAGTGTAACTAAAACGTAAGTTTTTAGATATGAACTTCCACAAAATTTTGAATTTAAATCAAATTCAACTTAATTCATATCAAAGAATTTAATTTTACAGTTTCTCTCAAGTGAGTTGTACCTAAATTAGGAATATGAATTGACATAATTGTTTAAAAACTAAAAAAAGTATGATGTACTACTACAAAAATTTTTAATTTAATTAATTGGTGACGTCTTCTTGTTTTTATAAAAATTTGATCATTATTTAAAATAAAAAAGAAAATTTATATCATTTTATTCCAACATTTATTAAGAATTCAACTTCGTTCTCGAGTTAGAGTTTACTATTTTCAGACTGAGAAACACCAATTTAATCATAAATTAATATTATTTTATTTATTTTATAAGATCTGAGTTTAATTGTAGTTAAAGAACTTATTTTTATAGTATAAGTTCATTTAAACTTAATTTAATAATAAAGCTTTCCTGTTTAGACCTTGTCATTATATGATAGTTCGCTATGAGCTTAATAAAATTAATTTCAATTTAGAGCATAACAATTCCTTTCTCTTAATCAAAACATTTTGTTTTAGTTCTTTATTAATTTTATTATTAAGTTTTAAATTATTTTAATATACTCCTTTAAAATAAAAAAATAAAAATAAGGAATTATTTAAAGTAAAAAAAGCTATAAGTAAGACGTGATGAGCGACAATTTAGCCATTGCCTTGCATTGAGCCTGAAATTCCATAGATGTGAAGAGTTATTAAATTTGTGGAAAGAATGGTGAGGTGTATTGATTCAGCTAATAAGAGGAAGAAAAAAGATGACTAAAAGATATAAAACAGAACTAAAGAACATAATGTGAAGGAACAGGATCAGTTTTGTCATATATTATATGTTATTAGAGTTAGTGTAGGAAAATTCAGGTGAGATTTGGTATTGCTTGTTGTTCGGGTTTTCAAGGCCCTTAAATTAATTCTAATTCTCTAACTTTTCGTAGTAGTTCTGGAATCAGGTTGAATTTCGAAAAATTAAATACTAATTTCCTAATTTCAAATAATAAAATAAAGCAAAGTTTTCAATTAATTAGCTAAAATTAACAAGGAATCAAAATAAATCAATTGAATACAAAGGACAGAAATTCAAAAGTACTTAACTTCGATTCAAGGGAAAGATCTCATCTAATTATAACATTGATCATTGGTCCAAAAAATAATTGTCATAATTTAAACAATTAGTCCGACATATTAGGATAGCCATAATAAATCTCAAATTTTTCTAAATTAATTAGTTCAAACCCAACATCCAAACCAAAACTTACCATCAATTGATTGAGTATGATAGCATTCTATATCAATTAAGTGGTAGCAATAAGCTTAGTGAAAAAGACTAAACCCTAAATTAAATAATTGAGAAAACTACAATTATTCAACTTAGTTTTCTTGTTTATCATAAGTTAAATATGCAAATTCATAAATAACCTATTTGTTACTTGTACCAATCCTTCGTTAAATTCATGGATAGTTATAAAACAATCAACATAAAATTAAATTTTCAGATCAATCAATATTGATTATTCATGAAATATAAGAACTTAAAAAATAAATACTTAAAATTAAATATGAATAAAAGTTTAAAACAAATACTCATAAGGTTAAAACTAGAGTTTTAAATCCCCTTGAATTAGAATAATCGAGTTTAGCTATACATGGATTTTGTGCTAACACCCAAAATAGAAGAAAGATAAGCTTTCAAATCAAAGCATAGTGAGTTATTTCCATAATCTTGCTCGTGAATCATATCTCCATTTAACAAAGATGAATTTAATGCGTAAATCAAAGGGACTTAATAAGGTTGTAACGTGGCTTGCATAAGGTCTGAAAAAAAGAATTTTTATGTTAAGTAAATTGAAGGAAATCATTCAAACTTATCCATACAAGTTTCAACTTAAATTAATTCAATTAAAAGAGTATTTTTTTCAATCACTTTTTTTCTTTTTTCTTTTTTTTTAAATAAGAACATCAAGGAGGACATTTCTCTTTTTTATTACACTTCTCCCCCATTCTATTAAAGAAAATAAAAAATAAAAATAATGCAACTTGAATCAACTAATTTATTTTTCATGGAAATAATCAAAATCCTATGTAAATAATCGTTAAACAATACCTTTAATTTCGAAGCTCAAAATTATTAAGGAGATCAATAAAAGAAGGGTAAATTTAACCTACAACAAGGTTATTATTAAAGAATAGAAACGGCAAGACTAAAATGATTTTCTAGGGATAAAAAATAAGGTAGGCTTGTTTAGGTAAAAAATGGTTATCCTAATTGCCCTTATCATCTTTATACACAAATTCAAGAAAAACGTGATCTCATCATGTATTTAAAAGCAAGTTCTAGCATAAACAAGTCATGTTTGATAACACACAACAAAAAGATATATATGAGCACCAATTTGATTAATTCTCTTAGGCTTAAAGCTCATGTAGGTGTCAAAAATGCATCAAGTCTTGCACATTTTTTCTAACAAAACCAATGAGATACTTAAAATAATTTAATGAAAATACTAATCATGCTTGCCTTTCTTATGCATTATTTCTTAAACTGAAAATTTACCTTAACTTAAGGGTTATTTATAAAAGAAATAGAAAATGATAGGGCTATCTTGTGGAATAATCAATAGATGTATCATAGTATCATAAGTCCAAAAATAAATCAAAAAGTTTATCATTATATAAATGCTCACTCCCCTACACCTAAATGATACATTGTCCCCAATGTATGCGTAAGATACTCACATCTCACAAAAATAATAAAAACCCATAAAGTAGAAAACTTCCCTGAGTTGTGAGCATCTGAAATAAGATGTATTATGGTGTCGATGGACATAGAGGAACCACTCTTATGAATTGGAGCATAGCATCCAAATTCTTTTCAATTTTAAAAATTTTGCATTCCAATCTTTCCAATCGAAAATGATACTTATGTCAGATTAGTGGAGTTGGAAGATGCAAGGTGGTGGAATGCCACGATCCTTTTGTTGCATCAATGATGAACCTCTCTAGGGGTGATCATGCGGTATAAAATGAATTGTTCTCCTTTGTTGCTCAAGTATACCTATCCTGCTTAAAAAATCCTTGTCCAAAGGTTCCATCTCACAAGTGACATGCATATCAATGTTAGTCAGATCAAGCAAATTCATATTAGAAGAGATTAAGGAACTAAGAGATAAATTCTTATTAGAAGAAAGAACAATGTTAAATTGCACTGCCAACCAAGCACCTAAATTGACTCATACTTTGTGTACCATACACCAAATAAAAAACAATTCCACTTTAGTGTAAGTACACATTGTATCCTTCCGACCTGAATAATTAAACGCCAAGAAATGCTGCATATATATCCACTCCATCTCATTAAGATAACTACCCTTAGATTCACTTGGATGATAAGCAAACGGGTCAGAAGATTTTCATACATGAAAAGAATTAAACTCACCATAGTCCACAACAAATTCTTTATACTGAGTTGAATTAACATTTCTTCATCTATTAAACCTAAGGTTAAATTAAAATCAGTGATACTCTATTTGAATTCAACACCCATTAATTGATACTATATCACATTAGGATTATGCAAAGTAAAATTGCCCAATTTATCAAATTTAAAGGTAGTATAAAACTTCCTAGTTAATTTAATAAAGAATGGACATTGAATCGACGTAAAATATTTCCAAGTCATGTCAATATGCAAATCATCAAAATTTTCTTTAATTTGCAAATCCTTTAAGGAGGGGTAGTGTAGATAAACACAACAATAAGACTCAATGCAAGTCTCGCTGAGACACGGGGGTATTGTATATAATTACCCACATTAATATATTAGAATTTGATAGTTATTTTCGTTCTTTAATGTTGAAAATGAGATAACCATACAAGTATAGCTCAACTGGTGGTAAAACAAAGATGTTTTTTTTCCATCCTAGCATGCTTCCTTTTGGTATTAGTTTCAGGGCCTACAATAGATTGATTGTGTGTAGTGGCATTCATTGGTAATTTTGATTTGTTGCGGTCTTAGCAGTAGCTTTAGAACATCCCATAATACTGACCAATATAAACGATAGAATACTCCAAAAAATATTGAAAACAACTTAATAAATATTAAAATTAAAATGAAAGGAAAATAGCAACAAATAGTAATTATTAAAAATGAAGAAAAAATAAGAGTGGGCAGTGGTGGGTCTAATGTTGCCTTTGCTGTTGGAATGCTGAGTAGCTTACGTTGGTTGACTCTCCTACTGCTAGTGCTTGAATGGTGCTACGTGGTAACAAGTTTCGGGGGCCAAGTGATGCACGTTTATTAGCTAGGTGCTTGTATGGAATTACGTTTACGTGGGGTTGCTAGATTATGTACATCTATTGGATGGTGAGGAGTGTTCTGGTTCTGTGGGGATACTGGCTAGTGACCATCTGTTTGCTAATGACGAATGTTGTGTGGCTGTCGCTAGTAAGTGGGGTTTTTAATATTGCCTGACATAAGCTTTAATCAAGAATTATATAATAATACTTTCTGTCCCACCTTAAATTACCTCCTCATGATCATATTATCATGGAATGATTTGGTTTCTCATTGTAGATTTTCAAATTCTCGTATGCATCCAACCTTATTTCCTCTAGCTCTTACAATTGCAACTTCCTTTCCTCTCAGCTTTTGCCAAATCAATGTTGCAATGTTGCACTGCCTAATAAGTTTTATGTTCAATCTCCACCAATAAATGACAAGCTTTATCAAAAATAATCGATGAGAAGAACATTCCTATTAGTGTTTTGTAAGTTGTATGGTATGCCCAAAAAGCATTGTCTAAATGTAAAATACAATCCATTCAACCAGGATTCACAACCTTTTTCTAAACTAGGTTTCATCTCTCTATTTGATACTTCTATTTGTCCAATTGTTTGTGGATTATAGACGTTAGCTACTCGAAGATGCACTCCATACTTTTTAAACAGCTCTACCACAACTCTATTGTAAAAATGACTTCTTTGATCACTAATAATAACATTTGGAATTCCAAATGTATTAGAAATATTAGACTTTATAAATCCTACAACAACTATAGAATCATCATTTTTGGTGGCTTCTGCTACCAGCCACTTGAAAGCGTAATCAACAGTTAAAAGTATATAAGAAAAACCATAAGATGAAGGAAAAGGACTCATAAAATCAATACCCCATACATCGGGTTTGAGGAATTTCATTTCAATGAGATAACGTACTTATCTTTTGACATCTGTCACAATTTTTATAATACATATAAGCATTTCTAAATAAAATCTCCTAATACAATCCACTACCCAAACATTTTCTAGTAGTTCGTTTAGGACCAAAGTGACCACCATAAGTATAATTTTAAGATAGATTGTTATTCATTCTCTGGCACACAACATCTTATAATTTGATTAGAGCAGCACTTCCATAAGTAATTAACAAGGTCATTAAATTGACAATATAATTTGATTAGGTGGAGTTCCAGTAATTAAATAATTAACAAGGTCAGTGTACCATGAAACCATACCTTTCATTTGAAACAATTTCTCATCAGGAACGTTTCAAAAATAGGTAAAATATTTTCATCTCTTACCAACCTAGTCAAATGATCTGCCACTAAATTTTCTACAGCTTTTCAATCCTTTATTATCATTCAAACTCTTGAAGTAGAAGAATCCATCTTATCAACCTCGATTTGGACTCCTTCTTTGCCAAAAGATATTTTAATGATTTATGGTTAGAGTACACAATAACTTCAGAGCTTAGAAAATAAGATCTAAATTTATCTAAAGTAAAAAAATTGCTAAAAGCTCTTTCTCAGTTGTAAATTAATTACACTATGTAGCATCCAATGTTTTCAAAGCATAAAAGATAACATCACTTTGTTTCTTAATCCTTTGGCTTAAAACAACACCCATTGCATAATTGCTAGCATCATAAATGATCTCAAGAGGAAGATCCTAATTTGGCAGCTAAATAATAGACTTGTTAATAATGCTTTGATTTTTTCAAAAGCTTCCTTACAGTCCTTTCCAAAGTTAAATGGAATGTCTTTTTGTAACAAATTTGATAATGATATGGTAATCTTGGAAAAATCTTTAATGAACCAATGGTAAAATCTTACGTGTCCAAGAAAAGATCAAACTTCCCTAACATTTGTAGGGTAAGGTAAGTTCACAGTTAAATCCATTTTTGCTTTATTAACGTCTATGCCTCTTAATGAAATCACTTATCCTAAAACAATGCCTTGACATTCTTTTATAATTTAATACCAAATTCATTTCAATGCATCTTTGAAGGACATTAAATAATGATTTAAACAATCATCAAATGAATCTCCATAATCATTGAAATCATCTATGAATACTTCAATGCAATTCTTAATATACTTAGAAAATATACTCATCTTGCATCTTTGGAATGTACCTAGAGCATTACAGAGATTGAATGGCATTCACTTAAAGGCATACGTTCTAAAAGGACATATGAATGTAGTCATTTCTATTTGATAGTAACCTACAAAACCATCCAAAAAGGAAAAACATGATTTACCTTTAAGTTTTTGTAACATTTGATCTATAAAAGGTGATCGGAAATGGTTCTTTCTAGTAGTTAAGTTAAGCTTTACAAAGTCTATGGAAATTCTCCACCCTTTATGTACCCTTATTGGTACTAACTCATCATTATGGTTTCGTATTACTATCATACCAATTTTCTTGGGCTTAAGATGCACTGGACTCATCTATTCACCATCCGAGATTGGGTAGATCATAGTTGCATCCAAAAGTTTTAAAATCTCTTTCATTACCATATCTTTCATTATTAGATTAAGTCTTCTTTAGGGTTCCTGTATTGGTTTAGCATTCACTTCTAAAAGAATCCTCTCCATGCAAATTACTAGGCTAATGCCTTCTATGTCTGATTAAGTCTAACCAATTGCATTTTTGTACTCTTTAAGAAGTGTTACTAGTTTTTCCTCTTGCCGTATAGTCAATCTTCTAGAAATGATTACAAGTAATGAATCTCCATCACCCAAATAAATATACTTTAGGTGATTAGGTAATGCCTTCAATTCCATCTTTGAGCCTACAAAATAGAGGGTAAGATTTTCTTATGAGTTATAGTAAGTTCATCATTCAGTTTTTGAATCTATTAGCATTATTGATAATTATTCTACAGCTTCATAACTTCCATCAACTTGCTCGTTCGTTTCCTCTTTAACTTTAAACTCCAACTCATCGTTAACATTTTCTTCTTTAAACATATCCTGCACAAATGAATCCACAATATCCATATGATAAATGGATTGGAAAATATTAAACTTCACTATCTCTCCATCAAGTTCAATGGAAAGAGTACTAATAGATGGATATTTGACTATATTTTTACACTCATATTTTATGTGTTTTGCTTGATATTTTATATTTTATTGTATATTTGGTATTTAATTTGCTCCAAGTGTGTTTATAGGTTATAATTGGTTACATAGACTAAAAGGAGAAGAATTCAAATAAGATCACGACAGAAATTGAAGATTTGAAGTGTAGAAAGGATGCACGACTGTGCGTTACCCCAAGCCCGTGCATCTTCACGACTCTTGTAATTTTTGGTTATGCACGATATTCATCAGATTGTGCATCTCCCTAGAACCTTAAATTTCATCATAAAGAGACATTTTGGGAGGTGAAAGAGGGGGCAGTTGGTAGGAGTCAAAGAGCATATGTGGGGATACAATTCCAGACATGGAACTCGTTCTTTAGGTGCAGTTTTGATCTAGAGAAGTGGAAAATAGGAAGAAATCTTCGAAAGATCCATTAAAATACAAGATCAAGCCCTTACATCACAAGAACATTCGATAGAAGACAATCAAGGAGGTTAAAATTATAAACCCATTATTTTTTATTTGTATTTCTGTTTATGTATGTTTCATTTTGTATCACGTGCAACTAAACATTCAGTTAGTATTTAGGTTAAATTAACCTTATTTTAATATTTTGATGTGATTTGATTCTTTTATTAATGCAATTAGTTGTTTGATATATTATGATTTGATTACGCATTTAATTTATATTATAATAATTCGAGAATATTAGATCATAATATGATTTCATACATAAAGATTGAGAAATCCTAGTATGAATAGATCTACTGTAATTAGAAGGAGTTAATTGTAACACTAGAGATAGGATGAAATAAATCTTCTAGATTAGGATCAAACTTAACAGAGGGACTCATAAATCGGTAACACAATCATATAAGATTTAACCTGAGTAATTCGGTTAGAGACCTTAGGATTAGTTGTTAGTAGAATTAAAGTCAGCTATTAGCATACCGTAGGAATCTCTATGGTCCAAAACAATAACAAATCAATTTCATGATAAAGGATCAATCTATTAAGGTTTTAAGGGGATTTGAACCTAGATATTAATTTCTGATAATTATATATTTTTTAAGTGAATTCCACTATCTTTGCATTCATTATGGTTTCCTATTTCTTTAATTTTTTAGTTTGTATTTTCTTTTTATTAAAAATATAAATCAATCTGTAGGCTAGATAATAGGGGAAGGATAATTACTAGTATTCATAGTCTTGTGGGATTGATTTGTACTTACCATTACTAGCTACAGGTACATCGTGCACTTGCGGTTACTACAATATTGACTATCACAAAATACATCAATCGAGTACCCTTATCCACATCGATTTTTGTCTTCATCGTCTTCATAAATGGCCTTCCCAACAAAATTGAAGTTGAATGTTCAACACTATCCCAATCCATTTTCAAGATGTAAAAATTAATTGGAAATACCAAACTGTTAAATTAGACTAACTCATCCTCAGTAATACCAAGAGGACACACATAAGAACGACCATCTAGTTGAATAATCATATTAGTTTCATAAAAGGATTCAGATTACAACCCTTTTACTGGTGAAGTTAATGCTACAAATGAATATTTGGAAAATCTATTTAAGGTAAAATATGTATTTGTTTTATTAATATATCATATTATATAATATTCATTCTTGTAAGGGGAGATGTGGATTCATGCATCATATGCATAATAAAGCAGCGAAAGTGTCGGAATTTAAATTCTGACCTTATGACATCCCAAAAAGTTAGAATCTCAAATGCATGCATAAATAGATTGTATGAATATGGTATAACAGTACATGTACCTTTTAATTCTCCTCCTTTGTTGATTCTTCTCCTTGTTTGGGTTGTTGCAACCACCAAAGCCTTCCTTAATCACTCAGGAACACACAAAGATGAAGAAGAAACAATGTGTAAGCGTGGTTAGAGCACCAAACTAGATGAGTTCAAGTAGATTCTCTAATGGAGAGAAAGATCAAGAATATATTGCATGCACTTTGATTCGTACAACAATTGCATAAATTGCATGAACAAGACTCAAGAAACTTCTCTCTAACTCTAGAATTATTCTAGACACCTTATTCTCTCACTTGAGTGTGTTTTTGTCTGGTTAGCTCTTCTGCACATAAGTGAAGGACTTACTTATGTACATCTGTCGAGCCTTCGGCCACGATCATGGCCTACTTAATTAACAACCTCGCCTTCGATCAAGATCTTTTATACTTGTGACCCTTAGGTTCTCGGTTATTTTGGGCACTTGAATTAACTCTTAATTCGAGCAAATTATGGATGGTTTCATGCCACTTATATTAGCTATTGATTCAATCAAATCATGAAGGGTTTCATAATGCCAATTTACCGAAATATAAGTGGATTAACACATGACTCTTTGATAGTTAATTATCCAATTTATGAACCTTTCTATAGATAATTATCGTGCAAATTGTCCTTTCATCATATTATACCCCACTTGGTTCAAAGTATGGGCTATGTGTCAACTCCCACTAGACTGACTACATCATATCTAATCCAAGTGATGTTAGTTATTGTCCTGGGATCTCATTACTCTATGTGTCACTGAAGACTCTATTCATGACATATAACAGCTCTGGCTTGAGACTATTAAGTAATGACCCCAAAAAGAGGTTGTGGGTATCATCTCCTTCTATTAGGAGTGTTGAATCCTTTATTAGCTACCCAATTACCTCGAATACTAATAGATGCACCCAATCACCACCCTATGAGTGATCTCTTCTTGAGGCAACAAGGAATGATGTCAAAGCACAAGATCATTATTCAAGATATCCATGAGTACCTCAAGTCTAAAGATATTTGCACCATTGCTATGATGAGATTAATCATTGACATTTGATAGATCATTCATATGATAATCTCATAGCGAGTCATTCGATGTACTTATAACTCTTAGTAAGTATCCACATGTTAACTCTAAACATCTCATGCTTACAGTTTGTAAGATCCACTGCTTGAACAAACCAATGAGTATAATATGTGCTAGTCTATCTGGATTAATAATATCCTATCTTATTAATCCTATGATTAGGGATAATTTAGATACTAACATAATTGCACATAATAGGAATCTCATTATCATAATCTCATCATGATTTCATTTATGCTATGTTTTGTATCGTGGACTTCATTAATTCGATTTAAGAACGACATCAATTCATAAATAAACGAACATCAAATTAATGAAAATTTGCCTTTCACTTTATTAGTCAAAATAAAGTTTGTAAAAAAGTGATAAAGATGATTGCCTTTAAAGCACTACTCTAACAATTCTTATATTCCTTTTTCATCATTATAGGTGTATAAAATGGCTCACAGATTCAAGAAAAAAGAATGTAAGGAATTTTCATACTTGTTTTATATTTTTGAGATACTACTGCAACTAGTGTGCATACACATCAATCAACTAAATCTCTATCGAATAATATAGAAGAGGAACACAGAAATGATGTTGATGAAGATTACTCATATAATGAAAAAGAAGATTAAGATATAAGCTCTCCATTTAAGAGAAAGAAATCCCCTAAGAATAAGAAAGCAAAGAAGACACATTATAACATTGTAAAAGAGGTCTTGCTACACTTGGTGAACAATAAAAAAGGAATAATGATTTACTTAAGAAAATACTAAGTAAAACATCATCTATTGCAGAGAATAGATCTCAGGAGTCTAACATAATGATGGAATGTCTGAATTCCTTTGATGAATTGAGTGTTGACAGTATGCAATATGGAAAAGTTGTGAAGGCTTTATATGATTCTCCACTTTATAGAAATATTTTTATGAAGATTTTATGAAGATGACAGATACAAGGGAGCTGAATTGGATTATGTTGCTTTAGTTATATTTTCATGTTATTGCAAATCCAATTCTTATTAATTTGACACTTTTATACGAAGCATTATTCCATAGTTTGAACATTTTAAGTTTGTGCTTTATATGAATATTTGACTTAATGTTAATTTATATTTTGTATGAATATTTTGTCTATATTTGAGTAAACCTTTTGATTGAATGTTTTGTTAATTATTTAATGTTAACATTGTAGATACATGAATTTCTTATCAGATTTCGAATCAGATTATGATGATGAACGAAAGAAGGTAATCATTATTTATGTAATTGGGGGAGAGCAAAAATTTTCATTTACAAAAGCAACCATGTAGAACTTCTGCTCTACCAAGTCATGATTAGATATTAGAACTTTTAAATAGAAATCTTACAAAGAGTTATGAAAACTTAAGAATGAGAAAGATAACTTCTTGAGCTTATATGATGAGTTTACGAATTTTAGAGGCTTAAAGGCAACAAATCATTTGACTGTGGAGAAACAAGTAGCAATTTTCTTGATGACTATAGGGCATAGTGATAAAACTAGAGTCAATGCAGAACGTTTTCAACATTTGACCTAGACAATTTCGAAATACTTTCGTAAAGCCTTATATGTAGTTAATTGTCTTGCAAAAAGGGTCATTACTTCATCATCTTTTACTAATACACCTCCTAAGATTCAACATAATTCAAAATTCTTTTCATATTTGACAATTGTGCTGAAAATAAAGAAAAATTAGGGAAAGTGAAAATGAAGATGCGAGTTCTCAAATGGAGTATAATATCACTCCAACATAATTTCGAGGTGTGTCTTGGAAACATGATGAAATAGCTACACAAATGTGGAGTGATATATTATTTCTAATTGATTTATGTTTTTTTTGTAAATGACAATACTATTATGTTTTCAAGAATTATAATATGATGAACATCTTTTATTGGTTATAATGACTTGATATAAGTTATTGATTTATAGAATTTTATTATAT
>JAOTAZ010000220.1:14860493-14879121 GCA_025629785.1 Erythroxylum oxycarpum | reverse complement strand
CCCAAACAATGGCCTGAGTCATTTGGGCCATTTCATTCTATTCCCTTCCATCTCTCCACTCACATCCAAATATACCCTAAAGTTTTTCGCTTTTCTGAGGTTGAATTTAGTGGTTGAATTAACTAGACATATTGACAGACATGTGCATACTTTTCCTTCCAAAGGATACTAATATACAGACTATATTATGGGTTTTTATATGATTTCCTGTAATTTTCAGTGGGCCGACTTTTATCCAACAATTGTAACATGGAAGAGTTCAGCTGCTTAGTTGAACTTTGTTACTTTTTTCTTGCCCTAGCATTTGTCTAATTTGGGTTCTCAATGTTCGTTGAGAATTCTACCTATTTTCCTTTAAGTCTCCACACTATACTAATTCTATATATAACAGAATTTCCATTTGGAAACCCCATTTCGAAATGCAAGGAACAAATGTTTGTGCTTAGTATGAGATAATATTGTATTGGATTCAGCTACCTTACTTCTATATCACATAAACATCTAAAAAGTTCTACCCTTCAAGACAGCGGCTGACCCTTCCAGTTCCCCCTGGATCAAAGGAAAGACCTGTTGTCCTCAGCTACAAGAAGAGTCTGAAGGATTACTCTGACGATAATTCAGACAACTTCACTATAGTTTTCAAGGACCTGGGTCCACAAGTTTCCTATCGGACACTTTTTTTTTGCGAGTATCTGCGTCCTTTGGTCCTCTACCCTGTCTTTTACCACTTCCCAGTGTACAAATATTTTGGCTACAAGGAGGAGCGGGTAATCCATCTTGTTCAGACATATGCTTTATACTACTGGTGTTTCCACTACTTCAAGCGTATCAAGGACACATTTTTTGTTCATCGATTCAGCCATGCAACTTCACCTCTTTCCAATGTGTTTCGGAACTGTGCTTATTATTGGACCTTTGGCTCCTATATTGCATACTTTGTGAACCATCCCCTCTACAAACCTGTTGGTGACCTTCAGATGAAGATTAGTTTTGGCCTTGGTTTACTTTGCCAAGTTTCAAACTTCTACTGCCATTTGATTCTGAAGTATCTTCGCAGTCCAGATGGAAATGGAGGGTATCAAATCCCTCATGGATTTCTCTTCAATATTGTGACGTGTGCAAATTTCACCAAAGAGATTTATCAATGGCTTGGTTTTAATATTGCAACACAGACAGTTGCAGGTTACATGTTTCTCATGGTTGCAACTGGCTTCATGACCAATTGGGCTCTTGCAAAGCATTGACACGCCTGAATAAGGTAAAGTCTTGGTGCTCTATATTTACCTAGTTCTCAAGTTTTTCAGTATTGAAGTTTAGAAATATGAATTGTACGTAACAAAAGGCCATCGTCATATATACTTGAATTTCATCAGTCTATAACAATTTTCTTTTAGCTATATGTATGGTAAGGAAAGATAATTTCTGTTGGCATTGAAGCCTATTAGGATTGCAATTCATGCTTTGCTCACAAAACCACAATGATCTGCTTTGCTTTCCTATTAGATCCTTGTTGAATTGAGATGTCTTCCAATATCATTAGGTTATGTCCTGTTCATTAAGACTGATTTTTTGTCATTTGTGTTTCTTATCTCCCTTTCCTATCTTAATCATAATATTTGTCTTCTGCTATTAAGACAAATATTTTGGAGTCAATAAGAGCATCAAAGGAACAAAATCGATCCATCCATTCTTGATGGGACATAGTTAAAATATGAACATCTTTAAAATATATGTATGCAATTTTTCATAATTCTTTACATATCTTTGACTGTTTTGATTTTTACTTTTCTCACTGGTGCGAGAAAGTCGTCAAAGGTTTTCACTGCCTACTCCTTTTTTCCCTCAATTGTCGTTTTTTCCTGTAACCAAGTCCTTCCCTTCTCAGCTTTTTGATGGAAAGGATGGAAGACCTGAATATCCACGCCAGTGGGTCATCCTGCCTCCATTCCTGTAGATTATCCAGATATATGCTAATATTTATCAACTCAGCAAACTCGAGATTGTGGTTTTTGTTACTAAATAGAAATTGGAGCTCATGTCATGCTTGCAGCCAATGCATTAAGATCTTAGTCTTTCTTTTGGGCATCCTTAAATTGTCAAACACTCGAAGATGATATCCTTATCAAAAGCCATTCCATGTTAGTTTTTCAGTTGTTAAATTTACTTGGGGAACGGATTATGCTTTCCTGTTTAACTAATTTGTTTGATTGAATCTCATTTCTGATATTTGGTATTTGGTATTTGGTGGGTTCATTTCGTTTCTGTAATCTTAGAAGAGTACCTGCTGATTATGTAATGTTACTTTAAAGGCGTACGGATCAATAAGGGCCTATAACCATTCTAAGTTAAAAGTTTACATGACTGAAACGAAGTTAGTGAACTAACAAGAATATTTAGTTAATGATAGTTGAAACAACGATATTCAGTTGCTGCATGTGCATGATAGCTTCATTGACTTGAGAGAATTGGGCTTGGAGCTAACGGCTATGCCTATCAGAAAGCTTTTCAAGCTAGTTGTTTATTTATTGGAAAATAATTAAGAAAAAAGCTGTAGTGGGCAAGCACATTGCATTTGCTAGATACCTAGCCTAATTCTCGGAAAGAAAATAGAGAAAGCCAGAGTAACTGTCTCTCGAGTCTTTTGTATTAAAATAGTAATTAAAAGAAAAAGACAGAAAACCGGAAGCAAACACTCAACATAATTAGCCCCCAGTCTTCCAGATAGGTAGCATGAGCCCCTGACGCGTTCCTCCCTGGTACCCGCGTAATATTTTATTAATATCTGAAATATTGTTTATTATTAAGTAGTCTCTCTCGTTGTATATCCGAGGGCCCACATTTCATCTCTCGCTTCCTTATAATGACAACCAAACAAACTTGCTCTCCTCAGCACACGCTCTCTCTCTCTCATTACGGTAAGTCCTGGCTTCGCCTTTTCTCTCATTCTTCATTTTTCCAATCGTTTCCATCAGATTGTTGATTATCTCTTTTAGCTTTTCTGTTTCGATCTTTAATTTGGAATAGGTAAAAAGAATCTTCCAATTGCGCCTGCTTTCTTTTAAGATTTTGTTGCCATAGCTAGAAAGAATCGGAAATGCGTTTGCTTTTTTTTTCTCCCTCTATTTTCTTGAGAGTTCTCTGAAATTTATGTTTGTCATTGAGGAATCGCTTTCTTAGTGTATTGTTCAGTTTATTTCTTGTATACATTTCCAAAGGAATATGATATTCTGATTGGAACGTTTGTTGCGAAGAATTTGCCTACTTTAGATGATTATAATGATATCCGGAGTTGGATTCTTACAAAAATAAACCAAAAATAAATGGTTGAAAATCCTGGGATATCATCCATGCTTCATGGTCTTTAGCTTTTCTAATTCAAGACTATTCTATTATCAGCTGGTCTTCTTGATGATGCCAATATCTTCAAAGAAAGGCCACAGGATTTTGTAAGCAGATTTCTGTTTTTCGGGTTGGATTTTTTTGCTTTATATCTGTTGATGCAATTAGATTTGAATTCACGTCTTTTCTTTTTTCCCAATGCATACAAACACGATATGCTGTTCTGCACCTTTTTCCTGTGCTTGAATTGTTTTGACTTTGTGAGATGTGAAACCTGACACATGTACAGTGATAGACAGTTTTATTTTGAAAACTCTCCGCTTCCTCGTCTCGGCACAAGTTAGGAAAATATTTTACTTTGTATTTTTGACTTTTTGTTTTCCCGCCAGTTGGTTAGAGACAGAGTAGCGTGAGTTTAATCAAAGTTTGAAGTTTTAAAAATTCCGGTGAAATGAGTTTTATTTTTAAATTTAAATCTCACTTATTATGAAATTTTCAAATTTAAGTTCAACCTATTTGTTACGAGTTTTTATCAAACTTTTATTAATTATAGAAAATACAAATAAATTATTTATTAAATAAAATAAATACATGAAGTTTTTAGAATAAAATATAAATAATTTAATACCTAAGAAATATTAATTAATCTAAAGTAATTATTAGATGACATTTGTAAGTTAAAATAATTTTAAGTTATTTATAAATATTGAATTGAGTTGAATTGAATTTTATTTAGACTTTTTGTATAATCCAATTAAACTTTAAAGTTTCTGGCTTTGATTTTTAAACTCAGTTTCAATTCTGGACTGATTCCTAAAACTTAAATCTTTTAATACAGGTCTAACTATGATGTATCTTAGTGCTGCCTTGTTTTTTACTTTTTCTTGTTTGGTTGAGTGTCCATAAAGGATGTTTTTGTGCACTTGGTTTCTTTTTATGTTTTATTTTGGATTAATTCATGTGGTAGAAAAACTACATATAATGAACGTGGCACTACTGGAAAGTGATGGTTTTTGACCGATGAGTGAACTTGAGTGGAGAAACTGAGAAATATGTTAATTTTGCTTCATTGAATACTTGCCAGTTTTTGAATAATTACTATGTTCTTTCAAGCAGTAGAAGATGGCAGATGGTGAGGATATTCAGCCACTTGTTTGCGACAATGGAACGGGAATGGTCAAGGTATGTACTTAAAGCATTCTGTGTTTGCATGAAGGGCCAGATTTTAAAGATAAAGTTATCAATAGATTTTCGTTAATTGATGTGAGAAGGAATGAGAATGCAGAAAACAGTTTATCCTATCCATTTTGTAGATGATGGTTGCCATGTCATTAAATCTTAAAAGGGATTGATCAATATCATGCTAATGTAGCATGTCTGATAAGTTTTCATATTGCTTAAGATCAAAACCTTTTTGCTATATCATGTTTCCAAACAGGCTATTGGTTTTCCAGTGCTGTGACTAAGAATTGATTTTCTTTTGTGAACTTTTAGCATTTTTTATGTAGTGGAGAATTAATATCTATTGTTGCTCTTAGGCTGGATTTGCTGGAGATGATGCTCCAAGGGCTGTCTTCCCTAGCATTGTTGGTCGTCCTCGTCACACAGGTGTGATGGTTGGTATGGGCCAGAAAGATGCTTATGTTGGTGATGAGGCTCAGTCCAAGAGAGGTATTCTGACTCTCAAATACCCAATTGAGCACGGCATTGTGAGCAACTGGGATGATATGGAAAAAATCTGGCATCACACCTTCTACAATGAGCTTCGTGTTGCACCGGAAGAGCATCCAGTACTTCTTACTGAGGCTCCTCTGAATCCCAAAGCTAATCGTGAAAAGATGACCCAAATTATGTTTGAGACATTCAACACCCCTGCTATGTATGTTGCCATTCAGGCTGTTCTGTCCTTGTATGCCAGTGGACGTACAACTGGTAAATCATCTCTCATTGAGGTTGATTCATTTAATTTGCAGTAGAAATTGGTTGAGTGTTCAAATAATTATTGTTTCTACCAGCTTTGATTTTTGAGATCTTGTTATTTGAAAAATCTCTTGCCATGGAGCTGATGTAGTATTTATTATCTCTTGCTTGTAGAACTCATTTCCTCGATTTACATCAGCTGTGTTAAAAACAGTCAAACTCATTGGATAACATAGCTTTTCATTAACCTTCATTTGAGTTAATGCAGAGTGACCATTCTGGATTCCTTTTATAGGTATTGTACTGGACTCTGGTGATGGTGTCAGCCATACTGTACCCATATATGAAGGGTATGCCCTTCCACATGCCATTCTTCGTCTTGACCTCGCAGGTCGTGATCTCACCGATCACTTGATGAAGATCCTAACAGAGCGTGGATACTCATTCACCACCACAGCAGAGCGGGAAATTGTGAGGGACATGAAGGAAAAGCTGGCTCATATTGCTCTTGACTATGAACGGGAGCTGGAGACCTCCAAAACAAGCTCAGCAGTTGAGAAAAGCTATGAATTGCCTGATGGGCAGGTGATCACCATTGGTGCAGAACGTTTCCGTTGTCCAGAAGTCCTATTCCAGCCATCAATGATCGGAATGGAAGCTGCCGGCATCCACGAGACAACATACAATTCTATCATGAAGTGCGATGTTGATATCAGGAAAGACTTGTACGGTAATATTGTTCTCAGCGGTGGTTCTACAATGTTCCCAGGCATTGCTGACAGAATGAGCAAGGAAATATCTGCGCTTGCCCCAAGCAGCATGAAAGTCAAGGTGGTTGCCCCACCAGAAAGGAAGTACAGTGTTTGGATTGGTGGCTCCATCTTGGCATCACTTAGCACTTTCCAGCAGGTCTGTCAAGAATCATACATATTCGCTTTCCCTAATAAGTTAAGAAAATTTCTTACTCCTAAATTTCCATGTGATTGCAGATGTGGATCGCGAAGGCAGAGTATGATGAGTCTGGACCGTCAATTGTGCACAGGAAATGCTTCTAATCAAATCAAAAATAGGATTTTTCCAGAAAGACAAGCAACTCTTCAATTTCTCAACAAACAAGAGTGTTTTCATTCTAGTTTTCCTGTCATTTTATGTTTATTCTGGTATTGGAATTGGAGTGAGGACTACGAGAAGTCGAGGATTTTGTTGCCAAATTGGCCCAATTCTTTCATTTTTTGATACTTTCAGATGTCACTTTTTTCTCATATTACACCAGAACCTGTCGATGTGACTCGATATCCAATCATAGTTATTTACACGCTTAGGCAAGAAAAGAAGTATCTAATGGTCATAGCGCGGTTGAAAGAAAGGGTGTCGTAGTTCCTCTATCAAAGCCGCTGAATGGGTGATCTTCCATTAAATCGTCTTTCCCACTAATTGCACGTTTCTCGTCTGAAGCTTCTACTAACTCACATGTCAATTCTGGACTCGTTCCATTATTATAGCTAGCAAATGTCCGGATGAAGCTCGGATCATTTGAAGATGGTCGCTGGGAGAAGCTGCCAAATCCTTGAATACCTCTTGTCAACTTGCGAGCTTTTATTCTTTCTTCTTCGAGAAATTGCCCATCTTCAAGCAGTCGCAATATTTTCTCACTTTGATTTCTAAAGCTCGAGCCCCAGTTGAACCTACGAAAAGAAAGAAACATATATGATCCATGGAAATTAGTAGAAGCTATGAAGGCAATAGGACCAAACCAACCCTTTCTCGTCGACAAACTGAAAGTTTCCTAGGCTCTTGATGGCATCTTTATCGCTCTGAAACTCCTCAGCAACTCTTAGGGGTCCATGGCATAGAAGCTGCTCTAGCAGAAGCAGAGTCTTGTAAGAAGTTCGCCAACTTGGACGATCAAATTTGATCAACCTGCCCAAGAAATAAAGAGTTTAAATTGTAGAGGTGGTGATGTAACAAAATCAAACTCTACAATAAGACGTACGAACCTCTTGTGAAGAACGTCCACAACTCTCCAATAATCTTCCACTTCAAACGCAGCCCGGGATATTATACGCATATTACGTGTGTCTGGTGGCCAAATATCTCCATTCGTAGCCTCTTCGGCCAATCTTCAAGACAAGAAAGAAATTAAGCTTCAACATGTACAAACCAGATAATCGCGCTAGCAATAGACTTACAGCTCTACAGGCGTAACATCGGTAAAGGCCAACCGAGCGCTCTTGATCTTCTCTTTTAAGAAGAAAGACGCTTGCCTCTTTAAGTCATGGAAGAATGGACTTCCCATGTTGCTGCTCGAGTTCAACAGCATCGACATATCCTTCGATACTCAACGTGTGTGCTCACGGCTATAAGCGCAAGGGGGTTGCAACCACTCCACTACAGCAAGAAATTTTAACTAATTTATATACGTCTTTTTCTGCATAACTAATGAGAAGAAGAGGACAAGTGCAACAGGCAGAAAAAGAAAAAGGTTGGTTATCAAGCAAACCCACGTAGAAGATGCTTATTTTATTAAAGAAATTGTTGTTTATGGAAATTTTAATAAGTTGTCCGCAACGGTACTCTACTGCGATTTTTCCAGTAAAGTTCACTCAGGTGCAATTCTACCTTAAAAAAAAGTAGTTTTTGGCCTCCATCCACAGTCAACCAGCCTCTGCTCGTACTTCAACCTCCACCTAACAAAATTCGTCAGCTTTTTTCCAATGAATTATTGGGTTCATGACATTCGTGGCGGCGTTTCGGACTAGTGCAAGAATACCTGATGCAATGGTTATTATGACCAGCAATCAACTTAGGTTCTTATTAGGTTTGTTAGTTATGTCTTACGAACAGAAATTTTGAGGGAAAACAAAAAAACAAGAAGATAATGGAAGAAGGCCATTGTACTAATATCTGAACAGTTGGATTATGATACCGTTTTACCACAAGATAACTAATGGTACGCAAAGGACAGAATGAATATCTGTCGGAATGGTGAACGATCAGAAATCCTCTTCTTTAATTGTGATACATGAAACGTAGAATGTATACCACTTCCTTCTTGTAATTCCACCCCATACGCTACTGACCCAAGTTTCACCATAACGCAGAATGGACCAAAACATTAACACAAAAGTTTCTGCAAAGTCCTCAATCACCTGCGTTAAACACTCGTTCTAATCCTTGTTTGTCCGCTAATTGCTTCATGCCCTATCGTGCAACACGCTGTTGATGGAACTTTAGTACCAAAATTATAGTTTTACGATAACATAAAATTTGATCAACCATTAACACATGAGAATCTCCAGCCACTTGCTCCATTGAGATAGATCTTGCCATGACATGCAACGAAGATATGTTTCTATTGTCCTATTAATAACCTCCATTAGTCAGTCTGATTGAGGATGATATAACTTGACGCTCAGCAAACTAAGTAACTCTTGCCAAAAAACACTGATAAAGACAGCATGTCTGTCACTGACAACAGTGTTAGGCATGCCATGCAACTTACACACTCCAAATAAGATGTTGCTTATATAAGCTATGGGATGTTTGTCTTGCATAATCATCACTCAAGTCCCTTCTCCACTCGCATCCACTTCCGACATAGACGCCTTAGAAAAGTCTAGTAAAGTCAAGACTGGCACTGACGATATGCTTCCCTAAAGAGTATTAACAGCTGCTGTTACTTCAGGACTCCTCCCAAATGCATTCTTCTTAAGCAATGTTGTTAAAGGTCTTCTCATCTGACCATATCCATGAATGGCTCGCCTATAGTACCTACAAAAACCCAAGAATGTTTATGTCCTTAAGTTGCTCAAGTTGTTCAAGTATAGGCCACTCTTGTATAACTTGTATTTTCTTTGGATGGATAACTACCCCTGACACTTATTAAATATCCCAACTAGTCCACATGTAATACTCCAAAAGAGCATTTTTGATAACTTTACATTTAAGTTTTTAAGAACACCTGTTGTAGATGTTTCTCAAAAGGTGGCAACCACACACCCATATGTCAAAGAAAACAAGCACAATTTTTCTTAAATGGGTTCTGATTATCAATTTTTGAAATACCGTTAGAGTGTTTGTAAGGTCATCGGATATCAAGTATCTCAAAGGTTGTTTTATGAACATCCTCATTTGGTAATTAATTCTGATAATTAACTTAAAAAATACATAATTTCTTTCAATTCATCAAATAATTCTTCTACTAAAAGAACAAGAAACGTATTTTTAATTATTCACTCATTAATTCACACAAAATGTTATAATTCATTCTTCTTTTTAATCAATATTAGTGAGGCAGGAAAAGCATCAACACTCTTACCTTATAATTTTTTAGCTTAGCATCTCTTTAATCAACTCCTCACTAACTTCCTTTTGTACTCTATTATATATGTAAAGTCTCAAATTAATGGCCTCAATTCCTAGTTTTGGATGAATATGAAATCTATTGGTTGTACAAATATATCTTAATATTCCTCCAAGATTTGCCTCAATCGTTGCTTAAAATCCTTCTGCAATTCATGGTCATTAAGCTCCACAGATAACAACCATCCTTTGCACTTGAGTTCACAGTAATCATTCAATTCCTTCCTTGTTTAAGTTCTAACTCCTGCATTTGGCTCCGTAAAGCTTCTTTGATTCTTCTCCTTTCTCGCGACCTTGTTCCCTCCACCATAGCACTAATTCTGCTCCGATCAGGATGACTTGCTTTTTTACCAATTTAATACTAGTTAAATGGCCAACTTTGTGAATTGATGATCAAGTTTTCTAGTTATGTATTACGAATACAAATCAAGAACAGAACAAAAGAGAGGATAGAATATTAGACAAGAATAAGAAAATATGTTATTTTTGTTATCCCTCTCCTTGCCTATTTAGTCGTTAGCGTTAGTCCATTGCCAATATAACATGTATGCATATATATATATATATTGATCTACTCTACGATGACGTTTAACACCTTGCCACCCTTAACTTCTGCCATAGACGCTGTCATTTCTCTCTTCCTATTCACCATCTTCTCCAACTCCTTCACTCGTAACGCTTGACCAATCAAGTCAAACGACTTTGAGATATGTACCACAGACGTCCATTCTCCATTCTCAATATCATCTCTTTGCACTCGTCACTCCTAGAGTCTATATATCAAATTTGATGATCTAATCAAAGCTCAAATCACAATACGAATAAAGACACACTTTGAAGTCCTGCCCTCCATCTTTAAATGAAGAAAAACAGGAAAATGATGCAAGAAAACAACCAACATTTTATCCCTTTGCAAGGTTTAATGCAGCACCTAACCATAAAATCTAAAACTATTCTTATGTTTCGGTAACAATAACAACATCCTGTTAGAAATCCGTTGAGATGTGGGGTATATAAAAATCTAGTACATCGTCTTACCATTAACTAATAAAAAAATTATTTCTGATGAACCCACAAAAAAAAGGAGAAAGAAAGGAGGAAAAAATAGAAAAAAATTTAAGAAATATTTGAAGAAAAAATAAAAGTGCATAAATGATGAAAGTGAAAATAAAATAAAATTAAAGAAATTCAAACTCAAAATAAAAACATATATAATATATAATGTAATGTAATCTAATATATATAATATAACAAAATATAATAATAGAGATAAAAATAAAAAATAAATATAGGATTCCCTCAAAAAATATAGGATATAAATAAGTAAATAAATAAACAAATAATAAAGAGGATAGATAAATAAATAAAACAAGCAAACAATTAAAAGTGAAAAAATGCTTAACTGAAATGGCTAAAGGGAGAAATATTACAAATAAAATTATTTAGGTTAAATACAAGATACAAGAATTGAAGGAAAAGGTTCAAAAGATCTATGAAAAAAAAAGACCTCTTTATATAAGATCGCTTACTCCTATCCTAATTCACCAAAGTTTCCTATTGATGGCCAAATCTTTGTTAGCAGGGACATATCATTTCTTATCACCTCCCTCCGATTCTTCTTAGGTTTTCCTCTTCTTAGTATAGTATTTTAATTTTACATCTTCTCAATGAGAGTCAGGTTGTCTTCTCTTAACGTGACCATACCACCTAAACTTTGCAACTCTTAATTTACCCTCAATTTGGCTCTTACTACTATATTCCTAACCTTATTTCTTCTTGCAAGGTTACGCATCCAACAAAGCATTCTCATCTCCATCATTATTAACTTATGACTATACATCTGTTTGATAGGTCAATACTCTGTCTATAGAGCACGATCAACCTAATTGCTAAATAGTAGAATTTACTGTTTATCTTGAGTGGTATCTTATAATCACATAAAATTCCTGATGCATCCTTCTATTTAAGTCCCCCAAACTCATACGATGTTTTATGTTTTCATCCATCTCGTTGTTGTTTTAGATTATGGATCCTAAATACTTAAAACAATATTCCTATGGTATAACTTTTGAAGTAATATTTACCTTCACATCAAATGCCTCCCTATAGAAAAATTACGGCCTAGGTACTCCGTCTTAATCTTACTCAATTTAAAGTCCTTCAACTCTATTATATCCCTCTAAAGTTCTAGCTTAACATTGACATTCTCTTTTGTCTTATACATTAAAACAATGTTATCACTAAATAACATTTACCAAGGCACATCCCTTTGGATATTCTTGATGAGATCATCCATCGCTATTACAAAGAAGAAAGAGCTTAACGATGAACCTTGGTGTAAGCCAATATCGATAGAGAAATATTATGTATCTCCTCATATCGTCCTTACTCTAATCATAATACCTTTATACATTTCCATAATAACTTGTAGATAAGTTATAGGAATTCTCTTAACTTCAAAACACCCCCATATGACTTCCCCGGGTACTCTATCATAAGCTTTCTTTAAGTTAATGAAAGCTATATATAAGTTTTGCTATCTTTCCTTGTAATATAGCTATTTCTCACTCTCTTCTCAATCACCCTCTCTCATAATTTCATGGTATGAATGAGTAATTTGATGCCTCTATAGTTGTTACAACTTTAGATGTCCCTTTTGTTCTTATAAAGAAGGAATGATGTGCTAAGTCTATACTCATCCGACATTTTGATGAATTTGAGTATCACATTAAAAATATTGACTAACAAGTAAGACCCTCTTCTCCTATGCTTTTCCGCACCTATATAGATAGCTCATTAGGTTCTACTACCCTTCCACTTTTCATCTCCCTCAAAGCTCCTTTTATTTCTTCTTCTTATGATTTGTCAGCAACAAGTGTAAGTTATGATATGTCTCCGATGTAAGTTATGATATGTCTCTGATGTGTTAAGATTACGTAAAGAGATGTTATCATCTATGCCTTCATTAAAAAGACTATAAAAGTATCCCTGTTATATTCTATTGATGTCATTTTTATCCATGAGTACCCAACTAGCTTCATCCTTTATACAAAGAATTTGATCCAAGTCTCTTACTTTTTATTTCCTGACTCTCACCAACTTAAATATATCCCTTTTTTCATCCTTATTTTTAGTCGTTGGTATAATTTCTCCTAGGCTATATTTTTTACTTCTGTGACAATTTTCTTCATCTTTTTCTTTGTCAGTTTGTAGCTTTCTCTATTAACTACCCTTTGTATATTTATGATGCTATACAATAGAGTTTTATAAACAATATAGTGCTATACAATAGAGTTTTATAAACGAACTTCTTGATTTTCATCTTTTCTTGTACATTTTCATTCCACCATTAAAACTCTTATCTTACCATCCCTAGATTCTTTAGAAACTCCCAAGTTCTCCGTCACTGCATTTCTTAAAAGAATTGTTAGTCTCTCCCACATCTGGTTAGAATCTCCTTCCAATTTTCATTCTTCTCTAAACATTACTCTTAAGTTGTTCCATGATATCCCATTTTAGATTCCACCATCCAACTATAGGACATCTTCGATGACTTCTATTCTTTCTCCATCCCTTAATTATAAGATTTACAATTAATAATATGTCCTTAGTTGACAAGCATACATTAGGTATCACCTTACATTCCTCACAGCTAGGTAGATCACTCTATTTTACAAGAAAGCAATCAATTTGAGTCCTCACAATTTTGTTAATAAAAGTCACTTGGTGCTCGTCTTTTTTTTAAAAGACGAGTTGATGACCACTAAATCAAACAATACTATAAGTTCAACAAAGCAAACTCACTTTCATTTTTATCTCCATACCCGAAACCCTTATGAACCCCTGAACATCCATCTAAAATCGCCCTTATATGACTATTAAAGTCTTCTCTTAGAATAATTCTCTTGTTAGGGAGAATCTACTGAATCACATCATCTAGCTTTTCCTAAAATTGATGCTAAATTGTTCTTTCAACCTTAGTTATGGTGCATAAACACACACCATGTTAAAAACATCTTTCACCACAACCTTTAAAGACAAAATTGCATTATTGCTCCTTTTTACCCCCACAATATAATGTATAAGTTCCTTAAAAACCAAAATACCAACACTATTTTGTTACCTTAAAGACCCAAAATATCAAAGTTTGAGCATATTGATCTCTTCCGCTTTAGTTCTTATTCACTTTGTCTCTTAAATGCATGTTATATTAATCTTATAGTTATCTGAAATCCTCATATATTCCAATGAACTCCCTATAAAAGTCCCGATGTCTCAAAAACCTATCCACAATTTATCAACATCTCTTCCATTAGACCCAAATCTCATCAAAACACTAGCATTTAGTCTATCATCAAAATCACTACTTCTAACCTAATACCCCACATAAGTTAAACAAGACAAGGTGTGTTGTTGCTAAATGATGCTAAGATTACTTAAGAATGAGAATATTTTTAACGATCACAGAAGATATAAGGTACTGTAGTATCAAGTGCTTAAAATCCAAGTTGGTGATGTTTTGTTAGCTACAACCAAAATCCAACGACAAACTTCTCTACGGTCATTCAAGACTCTAAAAGTTTGAGATCGTAATCAATGGTCTTATGTTGTGTGTGGTTACTGTCCCCGTGAGTGGGGACAGTTGATAAAACAAAATAATCCTATCCCCCTTGATTGTTTGGTTGATGTCCCCGCGTTTATGTCCCCCGTCCCCGGAACAATGACAGATGCTTCCTCCCAAATTACCCCTCTCCTCTGATATTTCTTCCTTGTTTCTCTCTCGCACGCCCTCCTTTGCATCTTCCAGATTCACTCCTCTCTCGAATGCTGGGCTTCTCTCTACGCTTCTCTGTTGCACGCTGGGCAACTCTCTCGTACGCTGGGACTCTTCTTCCACTCGTAAGTTTTTGTTATTTGCTAGAAAAATGTCACTGCCTCTGAAGGTCTCCATTTCTCTGGTTGCGCAAATTTGGTCCATCTGGTATTGTTCTTTTCTTTTTCTAGTCTGGAGTCAGAAATGGAGGATGTTTTTGTTAAATGGAGACCTTCGGCCATTAATGGGGTTTGCAGATCTTGAATGGGATCATGTGGATTTTCGGTTGTAGCTCTTCATCTTATTAGGTCTTCGGTTATTTTTGTTCTTATACCATAATGCTAATAGGTTTTTTGGGCATATTTTTATTGTAAAATTTGTTGAGTTTTGGATCATTTTCTCATTTCCTTTCCAAACTTTTAACTTGTTTCTTTGTTTTTGTGTAGGAATGATGGGTTGTTGTTGGTCGGTGATAGGTTGCATTGTTTTCTGATTGAATCCGAGAACCTCATTAGTTATCTCCAAAGTGCTTCTTCTGTTTCTTTTCACAAGTATGTATGTTGTTCTGAATTGAATCTGCATTATGCTATCATATTTCTAATTGTTTGTGGGTACTTTGGATTATGCCTTGTGTTGTGAGAAGTATATATTGGAACTGCATTGGCACTGTATTGTGTTGTGTCGTTGTAATTAATTTAGATAGCAACCAAATATGTATGACATATGTAATGTGATGTTTATGCTTGGGTTTTGGTTGACAATATGTCCAAGCTGTGTTAGTAAAACAGTCATTTTCATTATGTTGTGTAGAAGATAGTAGGAACTTATATTGCATTTTTTTCCTTTAACATGACTCTTCAGCAATTAATCCAATCTAACCAGCTTTCACTCTTTCATTTGCAATTTCATTATTGGTATTAACCAGCAATAAGTGTAATAATAACAACCAATTATTAGATAGTTACATCCTACTATGGAATGAGAAATTTCAATCACTCATTAGTGTTATATCATGTAGCTGAAATTCAAACAAGTTATAATAAGAATGAAATAGTAGATGTTTCGCATAAGGGAAATTTTTAGGTTTGATGTTTTTCTCTGTTTATCGTGTTGTTCCAACCAGTAGGTACTCATATTATCTTTGAATTTCACTTTAAAGATGTTGAAGATACATAAATATATCTATGAATTTCTTATGTTAGTTATTGCATAATGATTTATGGAAGTAATTAGAGGTTAAAAAATCCATAAATACACACATGTCAACAGAAAAATAATTTTGGCATGCTAAAATCAGTTGGAGACCTATATATGTTCAGTTAATAATGAAATTTTAATATGAAGTTGTTTGAACCCAAATTTTGTGTTCATTTGAAATAGAGGTATCCTAATCATAACTACCATACTTAATATTTGACGAACATTGTGATAGCAATTGTGTTTATTGCTATTATTATTTTTGAAGATAAACTATATTATGAATAACTCTATTTGATATATGGGTTGTAGAGTAATAGCTTTTCCAATTATTTGGAAATAATCTAGCTCTTATCTACTATGCCCTTCATGCCCTATCCACACAGTTTATTTTTTAGGAACTCAACTTATTTCTTAGGTGTTAAAGTATTGCGTACAATTGATGGATTGATACTTTTATGGTCAGAATACATTGAAACCATTTTACATAACTATAACATGCATAAAGTTGTTTTAACACCAGTGTCTTATACTATGCCTTACACCGCAAAGATGCCTCCCTGCCTATGGATTTTAAAATATAATGTCATCAGGTTATTGGCAAGCTTCAGTTTTTATCTTTTACTCACTCTAATCCATCAGGTTTGCAGGTTGTTACAATTATATGTATAAATTACCAGCTTATCACAAACTATTACATTTTGAATGCTTGTGAGGTTAGGCAATACAAGATAAATCCATAAATACCTAATTGTGGTTGAGCCAATTTTCCAAAAGCAAGTTGCATGCCTTTCAGCTTTGGGACCTTATCTTGACAGCCACTGGTTTTTTAAACATTTTATGTATAGCTAGCTTCATTAAATATTTTAAAAGACTCTTTCTTAGAATTAAGGCCCTAATATATGAATAAAAAATTCCAACCCTATATGAAAGAGTTAACAAAAAGTTAGGGAATCCTACTAAGATGTTACATAGAAAAAGTAGAAACATGTGCAAATGCTCATATACACAGTTATTTATATATATGTATGTGAAATTCATGGTGATTAATAAGAAACTTTACAAATGCTTATATACATAGTCCTACCTCAAATACATTACTTTCTTTAAAAATACAGATTTTAGGAGATTGTCATGAAGATTATGTAATACTCATCAAGGTGGCCTGCCCAACTTTTTCGGTGAGGATATAAACAAGCTTATTTTTTTGCAAACTTTGAGATGGGTACAATAGAATACACTAATACCTATAATAAATGTCGTAGTTATTCACGCTTTTACTAGCAGATTATAAAAGAATTTTCTCATATCTCATCTTTGAACCTTTTGTAGAGTGGATCATGTATATATTAAGGCCTTTTCAACTAGCAATTAAGAAATATAAGCCCATACATGTCACGGTGGGCTTAATTTTATTTCAGAGACTGTGTTTTATCTATGTATCAGCAATTTTCTATCTATGCTGTCCTGATACCACCAATATATGTTTGTTAAAGAGTATGCAAGATTAGGGATTAGTTATTTATTCTTACCTAAGCCTTACAGTTTTACTTCATGATGTATGATTGAATGTTTTTAGCTCAACTTACCTTATTGTGTACTCTATTCTACTCTGTAGATATATATGAGATTTGAGCATATGCGATGACACATTTTCTAAAATCCAAGCTTAGTATCTGATGATTAGATGAGCTGCAAAATGAATTTAGAAACTTTTATTAGTCTTCTGTTAAATTTTTACTGGGGAGCGGGGAGAAACATTGCAGAAGACTGACCATTATCTGAAATATTTTTCAGAGTTTGATTTGCTGAAAGGAGAAGTCTAAGTTTTGTTTTTGCAAGATGTTGTGAAAACTTAGCTATTTGGAATGATAAGTCTATATCTCTGCCTTTATATGTTTGAATTCATTTCAGAATAACCTCAATTAAATACCTTGGACTTGGATATAACATAAAAATTCCAATTAGGCGAGGACAATGAAACTGATGGAAAATATACATCTATGTTGTACATTAATATTGGTTTTCTCATTATTTTGGTTTCCCATTTATGTTATGTTTAGGAGTTTGGCTGTTGTGTGTGCAGGTATTCAAGTTTTGACGATATCAAGTTAGAGTTAGTTTATTTTCAAAAACAAGTTAGAGTTAGTTTGCTTAGGGTGAGTTAAAGTTAGAGTTTGGGTTCCTTTAGAACTTATGTTAGGTCATAAGTCAGGATTCTGATTTTCATATGCAATGTTAAGGAGACTACGACATCTACAGAATGATGTTAAGGAGACCAAGAATAGTTTATGTACCCGATGATTAATAGAATAAGGAACATATGGAGAGCAAAGAACTTGCCATATGTAAATGTCATGCTTAGTAAAATTTTGCCTTGTACTTGGTAGAGTTATGTTAGGATCACTATGTGGTATTTGTTGGTTTAGTTCCCTAACCAAGGAATATGGTTATATTGAACTTTTACCCCAATCCTTAGTGATCCTCAGTTATTTATTTAAAGAAAATTATATAAAGTGATTCATATTTTTGGGTATTGTGGACATGTATCAAAGATGATCTACTTGATAAACTATTCATAGGGTTTGATTGTTGAAGTGATTTGAAGAATTATTATGAGCCTATTCTGTACATAGGTGGTGAAGTGATTTCGGCAAAGATACATCAATGTTTGAATTTCAAGTAGTAATTCCAAAAACAAAGTATTATTCGTATTCAAAGGTAATGGATTTAATTTGGTTTCTTTCAAATGTTGTGATTTAAATATGTTTGGAATTAATGCCTTTGATTTGTGATTGGAATATGTGCATTTCAATTGTACTTTTTTTCCTCTTTGTAGTCGGTAATTATTTGCAAACATGGATAAAAACGTTCATAATGCTATGTGTTAGACCCCGAACCTTTTTATAAGCTAGGCTTATTAAAGGATAATCAGTCATGCGTAAAGAAAAGGATAATCAATGAAATTGAAAGGAAATAGAAATGATGATGGAGATA
>JAOTAZ010000220.1:14848817-14860393 GCA_025629785.1 Erythroxylum oxycarpum | reverse complement strand
TTTGCATCCAATCATATTGATTCTCTATTATTAGCTATTGATTCAATTAACAATATTTGGAAACTATTTACAAAACATTGTTCTATCTTGGCTAAGAATTTTCTAAATCAATACAAATCGAGAATAACAAAACATTTTTCTTAGTTACTTTAGGGTGATGAATCTTATCTTGATCAATCACCTATCTTTGTATAGTTCATGCTATATCCAATTACTACCAAATGCGCTACTCATAATTATAACATTTCATAAGTAGTATCAAAATATAAAAATTCATATACAAGATAACTTTGGTAACCTTAAGTCAAATGATTAATTATATATTCATCATAATGAGAATTTTCATAGACATACAAGTAATGCTTCAAATAGATTTCTTATATCAGGTCAGTTTGGTAAATTGTTCTCTAACACCTACACGTTTGTTCATCTCTACTTTAGTCTATGAGATTGACTACTTCTTTTATAAAGAAAAATATAATGTGTGATAGCCTTTTTATGTTTTATAAATATCCAATCTTAATAAAACAATAAGTAAAAATAATTTAAAAATAATACATAAATATAATATGAATCTCATAATTATAATTTCGTTGTAATGTATAATTACGTCATAAAATTTATCATATATATCGTATATATTAAATAGAAATTTGGTTAGTATCCTACTTCGCAGTCTCACTTTTCGTTGACCAAGCGCTGATTTCACACTTTTCGCAAATGACTATTGTATACTCCCGCACCTAGAATCCCGAAAAGAGGACTTAAGGGTATTTGTGTAAATTGCTTTGAGGTTGTTATAGTAAAGGGGAATACTTATTCCCGCTAATTTTGATCAAATTTTAGCGCCATAAATAAAACCCGCAAATTCAGAGTCCACACTCGCTTTTTTTTTTATAATTAGTCCACACTCGCATTTCAATGCTCTAGTCCTCTTTTTCTTTTTTCATATTCTGTTTGCCGTTGCCTCCATTGAATCTCTAATCTAATAGCATAAGTAAACCTTAGGTCTTCTTGTATTTGTTGAAATGGCGGGGCAATCTAACTGCCAACTTTCGGTCTTTTCTCCTGAAGAGGTCTGTTTGCATGTGCGCAATTCATAATTAAATGAAACTACTTTGTACAAGATTCTGTATGTTCTTGCTTGAAAATGCATTGGGTCTTTTTTACCCAGATCGAGTTCATGGCAGAAGATGAATTGGTGGAGATTGTTCCCAATATCAGGATGGATTCTCTCAATTTTATCTGTGTAATTCTCTGGCTTTCCCTCTCTATCTCTCTAATTAGTTTGTCTCAGTTCTCTAAATATATGTTTATGTAATGGATTACGTTGATTATGTACTGACTTGGTATGGTTGCAGGGCGATTATGGTCCATTTTATCCGCAAATAGCGACTCAAGTGCCGCTGTGGTTAGCGGTGGCTTTAAAGAAGCGAGGGAAATGCACTATTAGGCCTCCGCAGTGGATGTCAATTGGTGGGTTTCTGCTATAACACCCATATATGAGCTCCATTGAATGGATGTCACTTTTTCTTGTGTGAACTTGAATAGTGTAGTCTCATATCATAGAGATTAGTTGTAGTTAAAGGTTTGCCTCTACAAGCCTGCCTGGGTTCTTCTTCTGTTGGGGTTGTTATCCTTTTAGTGAAAATTGAACTGCTTAAACAAAAGACCCTTTTATCTAAAGAGTTGTGAATTCCTTTGAGTGTTTGATTGGTCAGTAAAAGAAATCCATTAATCATTTCACTTCTCAATTTTCAGTTGAGAACATATGTTTACCCATCACGCACTTCTTATAATGGGTTACCGGCAACTCCCTCTTCAACCCTGAAAATTAGTTTCTTGTTTTTTCTTTTTAAATTAGTTGTAGCTGTTCAAGTCAATGCTATGCATTGCTCTGGGCGTTCTTTGCTTTTTTGTTGTTTCATGAAACAGTTTATGATTTCAATTCCTAATGTGTACTTCCAATTGTTTTATATTGTTCCTGCTAGAAAGCAAATTGTAAACTTTAATCTATCTCACCATTCTACATGCTTTAGAAAATTTGACTCAGGTTTTGGAAGGTGAACGAGATTCTCAAGCATTTCAGCCATTACCCTTCCATTACGTGGAAATCTCAAGACTCCTTTTTGACCAGTAACTGCTAAACTATTATCACTTGATTGTGAAATTCACAACCGGAAAAATTCAACTATTAAAATTTTTGTTCTTGATGGCAGTGCACGTGATGACATTCCTGACATTTACATGGTGAGCTTAAAGATTCAGCAGGTCCCATTTAGTGCTTATGTATGTTTGCTAAGAGTTCCTTTTGATTCTTTTTATAGGTTCGATCGTTGATTGAGGACATTAGGGATGTAAGGTTTCATAAAGTGGAGACTAACTTGGAAAAATTTACTGCATCTTCAGTGACAGTATGCTTTTTAAACTCTCAAGTCCTATTTAATTTTATTTTTTTTGTTGATGTTGATCATTGTCATTAGAATGTGCTTATAGGTGTTAGAATTGCTTTATATATTCTTTCTCATGTAGAGAAATTTTTATGCCTTATTCAAAATGAAGAACTCTACTAGAAGTGCAAGGAACATGTCTTCTATTTGTTATCATTAGCCTCTATTGAAGTAAAACTTTAGTCAAACAATTTAACAATGAAACCATATACTAAGACAATAAGATTTAAAGTTTTGGGTGTGGGCATCATACAACTATTGGAAGAAGAATATTTCTCTTATTAATCTTTTCTTTATAGTAGATGAAAGTAGGATATTTAGGTAAATTGGCTAAATAAATCCATAAAATAACTGTCAATGAATATTAGTTAGCAAGTCTATGATCCCCACATCCAACCGATGACTAAAGCTCCTCGAATGCATTGTTGAGAATTTAAGTTTATCTACTTTCTGTGGTTTGAATCATTATGGTGCCCAAGATAAGTGATTAAGAAGTAGTGATAAGAAAAAGATGGGATGTTTGTTAAAATAATCGCAGGTAGACTGTTGAATCAAATTTCTTCCTCAAATGGTAGTTACATGCTAAATCATTGAAATGCTAATGGGTAGGGTACTAGGAATATATTTATTGATGGTGTGATAGAACTATAGATAGGAAAGTGAAATTTTATTTGCAAGTTTAAGGCAAGAATCTTAAGTACTCAAGGATGTTATTTGGAGTTGATGATCTCAAAATAAAACCAGGAACAAGTATTTAAACACTCAAAGATAATAACCAACTCCTAAAACGTAGAGAAACGAACTAAATGGTGTTGAAGAAGGGAGAAGGAGCAGCTTTAGTTGAGAAGTGCTGAAGAGTCAAAAGTGGCTGCTTCAGAGGATCTGAAGAGTAGACAAGTGGAACACCCAAAAAGTGATATATGTTGACTTGGTCAATTGCCTTGTGCTTCTGTTAGAGACCACTTTCTCTAACACTGATTCAGCTCCTAACACCGAAACCAGCACCTCAACAATCACACAACAACACACACAACAGCAGTAAAACCAGAGCAGAACCAACAAACACAGCACAGAACAAACACGCACAGTAGCAATGGAACAGGAATAAGAAGGAAATAGTGGTGAATACTATCCAAAAATATTATTATCTAGCTAGACTTCAAGGGCTAGCAACCTCCCTACAATAACCAATTACCAAATCATATCTGAATGCCCATCCTCCTCCCCCTAACACCCTTTTATTCTCTTCTTGTAACTAACTCTCACATGACTCTCCCTAATTTCCCACTTTACCCTCACCTATGGCCAGTATTGTCTTATTTCGTATTCCCCCCGCTAATGCTGTATTTCTTTTGGAAACTTGGTCTCAACAGCTTCCCACATGATTTTATTGATTTCCTTCTAATATAGGTGCATAAGGAATGTGTCATATTAGTGCATCCCTTGAAAAGTTGCCTTGTCTTTTAGACAAAAGTAAGGAAATTGTTCGGCCATGAGATCATAACTCTCCCAACTAGCTTCTTTAAAAGGACGATTTGCCCATTGAACAAGTAATTCTAAAGAATGAGTACTAGCTTTACTAATCCATCTATGAGATGGAATCTTTTCTGAAGGTAAGGTGAGCTTATAATCAACATTAATTGGAAGTGGCAATGAAGGAGTTGCAACTTGTTGTCAGAAAACAGATGTGGAATATTGGATGGACTTTGTAAGATTCAGGAAGCTCCAATTCATAGGCCATTGGTCCTATTGGTCAAACAATCCTGTATGGTCCAAAAAATCGAGGGACAATTATTCATACCTGTAGCGAGCCAAAGGTCGTTAACAATATGGCTGCAAATGTAGTAGAGTCCCCCAACCTGAAAAGTTGGATCCCTCTGATGCAGTTCAACTTGCTCCTTCATCCTAGTTTGAGCTTTTAAGAGATTTTTCTTAAGGATCTAGAGCATAACATTGCATGTCAGAAATTGTTCCTAAAGCTTAGCAATGCATGTTTCACCAATAACAAAAGGAAAAACGGTAGGAGGGTTTCTTCCATAAACCAACTTAAATGGAGTTGTTATGGTTGAAGTATGGAACCTTGTATTAAAGGAGAATTTTGCCCATAGTAAAAAATGACCCCAAGAATGTGGTTACTCTTGAGCAACTCACCTCAGACAAGTTTCTAAGCACCTATCGACAACTTCTGTTTGCCCATTAGATTAAGAATGATATAAAGTATTCATCTTTAGTTTAGTATTACTAACTCTAAAAAGCTTTTGCCAAAATACACTAAGAAAGATCACATTCCCATTAGACAAAATTGACTGAAGAATACCAAAGAGACGGACAATTTCTTTGCAAAAGAAATTACTAATTGACTTGGCAATATAAGGGTTAGAAATTGCGATAAAATGAAAATATTTGCTAAGGCAGTCTACAACCAACAAAATAGTGTCATAGCCTCCAAATTTGGGAAGTCCTACAATGAAATCCAACAATATATCCTCCCATATTCTTTCTAGTATGTGCTATGGTTATAAAAGACCAACAAGTGCTAAAGCTTGGTATTTAGCTTGTTAATAGATAAGCAATTTTGAACATAGGTTTTGAAGTCTTGCTTCATTGGTGGCCGGAAAAATTGAAAGAAAGATGCTTCAAGGTCTTTAAATATCCACCAGGCCTGCAATAACTATGGCATAAGATTCTAAGAGAAGCTTTCAAGAAAGAGAAGGCTTATTTGGAATAACTATAACACTCTTTGAAATAGAGCTTATGATTCACCATCTGAAAATCCAATTGAGGGGAAGGATTTTGGCGAATGGCCTTCATAATTGCACAAGTAAACAAATCTGATTGAAGGGCGTCACTTCAATTGGAAAAATGCAACAAGATGGGAAGTGCAAGAGCAAAGAATTCATCATATTGTAGCTTCTTGGCAACAAGTTAGCCCCTAAATTATCTTTCCCTGCCTTATACACAATTGTTAAGTTGAAAAGTAAAAATTTCATAAGAAGCCATTACTATTCGTTAATGGTAATACATTCGCTGAGGAGATATCCAAGTCTATAATGATCTATTCAGAAAAACAAATGGCATTCCAAAAGATAATGTTTCCATTTTTGCAAGGCTAAGACAAGAGAAGTTAAATCGGTTTGAAAAAGAAAATCCTTACTAAAATAAGTTATAGGATGCTCAACTTGTAGGATTATAGCTCCAATTCCTTTTGAAGAATCATCACACTCCACCATGAATGTTTGATTGAAATTCGGTAGTCAGAGGTTTGGTATTATGGTCAATGCCAGCTGGAGCTATTGGGAAGCCTTCTATACTATTGGAGACTAGTGAAAAGCTTTCTTCTTAGTGAGATTAGTTAGTGGTTGGGCTATCATTCTGTAACTCTACACAAACTTGCAGTAGTAGCTTGTTAATAGAAAAAAAACCTCATAACTATTTAACATTGGTCGGTATCATCCATTTTTAAACTGCTTGAATCTTATCTTGATCAATAGAACTTCTTTGGTTGAAACCACATGTCCTAAAAATGAAATTTTGGTTTGACCAAATAAATATTTAGATGCCTTAACATAATAGTGGTTATCTTGGAGAAGGTGTAAGGTAAGTTGTAGATGATTAAGATGTTGCTCAAAAGATGGACTCTATACTAGGATGTTGTCAAAGAATATATGAATGAATTTTTGCAAATATGGTTGGAATAGATCATTCATTGTAGATTGGAAGATGGATGGAGCATTGGTAAGCCCAAAGGGCCTCATAATAAATTCATAATGGCTTGAGTGGGTGTGGAAAGCAGTTTTCTGGATGTCTGTAGGGTTGATGTGTATCTAGTGATAACCTGAACGTAAATCAATTTTGGAGATGGTACTATGTAATTCGTCAAGAAGCTCATTGACGTTTGGGATTGAGTATTTGTCTAAAATGAAGGTTTGGTTTAGGCTTCTATAATTAATACACATACGCCAAGTGTTGTCTTTCTTTTTAACAAGGAGAATAGGGCTTGCAAAAGGGTTGGTATTAGGTCTATCAAAACTTGATTTAAACAATTCCAAGAATTGCTTCTCAATTTCAGATTTTTAAAAGTAAGGATAATTATATGGATGGATGTTTGGTGGCTTTGTAAAGAAATGGAGTGAGTGTGGTGGTTATAAGTTGGAAGGATATCGTATTCTTCGAAAATCATTTCAAAAGTTTGAAGCAATTTTTGAATTTGAAGGGGAGGATCACCTAGAAATTCAGCTTCTTTAAAGAGATGTTGGAAGGCTAGCCACACATCTGACTTTTGTGGCACCCCTTGGAGCTTACATCGCTTCCTATTGAGATTAAAAATTAAAAACATTTCATTCCAGTTGGCCTGCATTGTATTTAAGGAAACAATTCATTTAATTCCCATCACCAAATCGGCGCCACCTATTGAAAGGGATAATAATCTTGAGTGATGGTGAGTCCTTGTAATTGAATAGCAAGGCTTTGGCAAAGATGACTGTAGCAAATTATCTCTCTTTTGTCGATTTGGACTTTGAATTAGGGAACAAATTAAATAGGTAGTTGTAATCCTTCCACAATTTTTTCATAGACAAAATTGTGGGTTGATCCACGATCGACCAAAATCAATATTGAGCGACCTCCTAGAGTCCCTTTAAGCTATGTCATGGAACTAAAATTCTTACACAGAACGGCATGGAAAGAGATTTCAGCTAGATCAGTGGCAATTAGTTCCTGGTCACTGTTGTCACCTGCTGCGTCCACAATTGGTTCGTTGCCACCTTCAAGTTCTAGAAGGGTGAGTGACGTTATCTTGCAATGATGACCAGTTACAAACTTCTCATTGCAGCCAAAACAGGCCTTGTAAGATGCGATTTTGCCTCTTAAAGTCCCACATACAAGTTTGAAGAGGGTGAAGACTTGGCTATGTAGGAGCCATGGTCTATAATGCGGGCTGATTTCCAATTGGATTGAAATAAGCTTCACGTAAAAAAGTAGTTGGAGATAGGTTGGGGCTTGACGAATATAGCCCTTGGGAGCCTTTAGACCTAAGATTGAATCCCACTTTTTGCTCGAATTCCATGGCAAGGCTCACTGCCTTTTTCATAATCTTGGGTTTGTGAATTCGTGCATTGGCCTTGAGTTCTTTTTAACTCATTAAGGAACACACTTAGAAGCCAATGTTTGGGCCAAGCTTTGACATGAGCAAACCGTTTGGCAAACTCCTGGAAATATTTTTGGACCATGCCCAATCGTTGTTATATGTTGTAAAGATGGTCATCAAGGTTTTGGAACTTAGCAGGGAGTCCAGATCTTCTATCCAGTTTTATTCTGTTTTATTCTATCTCATGAAATCTCAATCATTTATTTTGCAGGCCTCACACTGGTTCCATGCGGAACCTACATAAATAAATGACTGAGATTTATTGGACACAATAAGACACCATAATATTAGACAGGAGATCTGGACTCCTCAACAGGACCGTAATTCTCTTCTAGGGCTCAAACAAGCTCCCCCAATGTACTAGAGTGCATTCACTATTGATCCATGCAGAAAGATCAAGTGCATTGCCTTTTTACATAGGAGTGATATCTATCTTCAAGGCATCAAGTGTTGGGTATTGCCAAAATATTTTTCGGTCTTTCAAATCTAGTCGCGTGGATCTCCTCCTTCAAATCTTGGGAATTCATCCTAGTATGTGGTAAACGGAAGGGATCTTTTAACCACCAAGGTAAGTCCATTTCATCTTTTGCTTCTTCTGCCCAAGATGATTTGTTCGTATCTCAAGGACTCGTGTTGTCTTCAGGGGCCTTCCCTTTAGCTGGAGCATGTTTGACCTCAATCAAAGGGCCTATGGTTTGGACTTTGATGGTGGCATCCATGGCTTCTAAATGAGAGGTGAGAGGTGATAACTGCTGGAGAATTGAATCACTGGAAGGGTTGGTTAGTCGGGTAGGCGGATCTGGTGGTGTTGGTGGTACATTAATGAAAGAAGCAGGCAACGATTTTGGATCTTGACCAGCTTTGGTACTACAATGATAGAAACTAGAGATAGGAAAGTGAAATTTTATATGCAAGTTTGAGTGCAAGAATCTTAAACACTCAAGGATGTTGTTTGTATGGAGAGTATAAGACTCCAGTACAATAAAACAAATGATTTCGATGATCTCAAAACAAGACCTGTAATAGGTATTTAAACATTCAAAGATAATAATCAACTCATAAAACTTGGAGAAACTAATTAAATTGTGTTGAAGAGTGGGGAAGTGGCAACTTTAGTTGAGACGTGCTGAAGAGTGGGAAAGTGACTACTTTAGAGGATCTGAAAAGTAGGGATGTGGAACACCCAACAAACTGATATAAGCTTACTTGATCAATTGTCATGTACTCCCCACATGATTTTTTTTATTTCCTTCTAAAATAGGTGCATAAGGGACGGGTCATATCATGGTGGGTGTCTATACTTAGACTTCCCTGCTTATAGTATGGAACATAGGATATTAATGCTTATGGTGGTCACATTTCAGCAGCCACATTGCTTTTTTTCAACCCCTTTGAAGTTGCTAGTTGCTACTTTATTGTTGTTCTTCTTTTTGTTTTAAATGTTAAAGCTAATGCTCTTTTAAACTTCAAAATGCAGTGCAAAAACATGTCTGCAATGGAAGTGAATATAATTCGTGCATTTGCTGGGAGAGCTTTAGAAGCATTTTATAAGCATGAGAATGAGCAAGAAGTGCCAGATACAGATGGAATACAAGATAGGCAACTGCAAATACCTAATGACAGGCCAAAAGTACGTTCCTGCACAGTTTTTCTGTTTCCCCTAACGAAAACCCTGTTCCATTCTCATCTGTCTTATTTTCTCTGCTCTTTTAAATGTTTCTGTGAGGGTGAATGAATAATTGCATGGCACCGTAATGGTGGTTCAACTAGTGGCCAATGCATTAATTTATGCAAAGCTCTATATATTCTTTCTCTATTAGTTATTATTTTATATGTCAGAAATTCTGTGATGGAAGATAGAAAAATTATGTTTTTCCTTTTAACAAAATGCTTTTTGCCTAATGTTTCTACATCCTCTAAGTTTCCTTTATGTAATGAGTCTCATTTCATTTACTTTCTTCTTTTCACAGAGAAATCTGAAGCCTAGATAACAAGTCATAATCTTTTATGACAGTCTTCCCTCGCAACTGCAAAATGGTAATCTGCAGCCAATAACAGATAGTAGTGGAGTTTACGTCTTATAATTTTCTGAAATTTAATAGTGCTTATTTCAGCGATTTACTAACAGTACTTTATGTTGAACGTCATATGTACTGTTTTTATAACATTGTCATTCTGTACATGGTAAATTATGAAATCTTCCGAACATACTGTGAACAATCTGTTGGCCATGATGCATGTTATACCAATTATAAAGCCTTACGTATCTGATTCTGGATTTGCACTGGGGACTGAATAATAGTTGCGCAACAGATTTTCCTGATTTGTCCTTATCCGAACTGTCAAATACACATGCAAGCAATCAAACTGCTCAAATATCTCTATAAAATTTCAGTTACCATAAATAATAAAATTGAAATGGTGGTCAATGCTATTGATACCGTTTGCAATTACTCATAGTAGCTGAAATCCTTGTGTTTTACTGCATAGGTGAAGGGAACTATACTGCTTGTGGTCCATGTGATGCTTGCTTGAGTTTTGGTCTTTGATAGCCGAAGACTTGCTTCTTTCAAAATTGACTAAAGTTTTTGCCTTTAGGGCTGCTTCTGTTTTGAGAATCATCATACTCTCATTTCTTTTAAGTCATGGTTTTGGCAAAAATAGGCTTGTTGTGCCGTTTATTTGCTTTCCAACATTGATTTTAGGAGGATGTGATCCTCTGACCCTTATTCTAGCCCCAATCTGTTCTCATTTTATCCAAGCTATTTATTCATGTGAGTACCTGTCTTTATTTGATCCAAGCCATTTATTCATGTGGTCCTATATGAATAAATGACTTAGATCAAATAGGACAGATTAGGGTTAGATTAAGGAGGACAGAAGATTTCAGGTAGATCCTAAGTGCTTGAGTTGCCTAGTGTTGCACAAGTTGGAATATTTTCGACGAAGTTGTTGCTTGTTTTCTAGGTCAATCGGACAAAAGAACTTGAAAATGAGATCAGGGCAGATCTTGCTTCGTTACTTTTCTGTTGTCGCATTAGTTACCGCCGCATTTCCTACCTCTGAAACAGAAGTTAATAACAAAGAATCCGTCTCTTATGGAAACAAGCAATTGGGATTTGACGTGATATTCCCCAAGCCGCCAGGACTGCATTCGGCATATTCCCTGATTGATTGGGTTATTAAATTAGCAGGGGCTGAGTGTTCAATCCACACACGTGGTTATGAGGGATTATCTAGGATTTCCTTATTTTTGCAGGTTGGCAATTTGTTTTGATCTGCAGCTAACGTGCTTCTTATGCCACTTGGACTAATTAACGTGATTGGAATTGGCTTTGGTTGAGAGACCATTTGGTTAGTTAGGTCATAAACTTGAGTCGCCCAATTATTTTGTTGCCCTTGGACTATGGATCTCTTTCTTCGTGAACGCGTTGTTACATGCTTGTTCTTTGATCTTATCCGTGTGATATTCCTAGTTCTTAGCTATTCTATTGGCCCAACCCAACGACTTTATGTATGCATTGTATTAGAGCTAGAGGGGGAAACAAAGGAAAATCATATATACACACTTTAAAGAAGATGATTCTAATGAATTTTGGGTTATATTGTCTTTGAAATAGAATAATTAGATTCTTTTGTTCTCTATGTTTTTAAATTCTCGTTTTGATTATTTTAGGTGCCATGATTAGATTCTCCTTAAAATGTGTCACGTTTAGATTACTTTATAATAAGAAAAGGGAAACAATGGAAGCCCATGGAGATGGCAGCGTGGATGGGAGAAATTCCTGGATTCGGTTCTTCTTGGCGAAACTATGATGTTAATGAAATTTCAGTGTAGAAGACGTGAACCGATTGATTTTGTGCTTCTGACCAATGTTACGAATACCGTACCGGGCTCCGTATCGGATTGGCCTCTGGAACGGAACTGTACCGGTACCAGTCAGTACCGGGTACCGTTTCGGGATATTTTTTAAATTTAT
>JAOTAZ010000220.1:14671330-14682584 GCA_025629785.1 Erythroxylum oxycarpum | reverse complement strand
ACAATTTTTATTGATTATAGGGAATTAAAAAAAGCCGTTAAAAAATTTTCATTTATTGATTAAAAAAAAAAGAAAGACTTATTGGACATGATTACTATTGTTTCCTAGGTGATTAGTTTGGATATAATCAAATTATTATTGCTTTAAGGATCAAGAAAACTCTACTTTTATATGCCATTATGATAATTTTGTTTTTCATCATATATCTTTTGTTCTATGTAATGCTCAATTTAGTTTCTAAAGGTGTATAATCAGTATTTTTCAGGACAAGGTGGAGGAATTTATAGAAGTATTTGTGATAAATTTTATTTAGTTAGTAAGTCTTTCGATAATTATTTGCATAACCTTATTCTTCTTTTGCAATATTTTGTAAATTAATAAAATTGTCATTTTAAAATAAGGGAAGGGAAGGGATAGTATTTGTTCATAAGATTACCCGTGAGGGATTCAAGTTAATAAAGCTAAAACAGAGGCAATTCAAACGAGTTGACTTTGAAGATAAAGTTAAATTATTGGTGTAAGTTGGTTTAATTTGATAAAAGATAAGAACAATTACTAATTTTATTGAATGGTTAAATTAGTCAAACTCATCTCCCAATACATGTTGAAATGGAAATGGACTTCAGCCAACACATCTCGTAGTGTCGTCCATCATGAAAGGAAAATGAATTACCAACAAGAAATTGAAGATTTTTTAAAATGATGTTTAACTAGAAAATAAATAAATACTCTCTTTAGTGTTCATTTCATAACATAACATGATCAAAAATATATATTTTAGTATTATAAATCAAATAACCTTACCGGAATTATGCTTAGTTACATTATAAATTTCGATGATCTTATCTCGTATGATTGAAATTTTCGTCAGAGGATGATTGATGAAAGAAATTGGTAAACCATAATATTCGAATGTTGAGACTTCCCTTTTTCTTCTCATAATACTATAGACCATTGGCGTTAGTGGACGAAAGGTTGTTAGATGTCGCCTTGTTAAAGATTTTGTAAGTATAAAAGTATCAGCCTAGCACAATTCCATTGTCGTCTAGTCCGGTTTAGGATACCTGGCTTTCACCCAGGCGACCCGGGTTCAAATCCCGGCAATGGAAGTTTTTTGTTTTAACTGCCTTGCATGTAAAACGCAATTTAAGCTGATAAACCAAGGCGATCTTTTTCTTCTAAAACTCTATTTCACAATTTCTGCTTGAAATCTTCGCGAGTGGTGGATGGTAACATTACATTTGTGGCCCAGAGAAATCAATTGGAATGCGGAAAAATGATACAAATATATGTGCTTCGGCTTTAGTACTGGTGGCTGGTATTGGAATTGGACCAGATTAATTTTAAAATATAAAATTATCCTTATCGTCTCAAATCTCTTATAATTTCACCCTTCTCTCTACTTTCTCTTATAATTTTAGTAATTCTCCAGTCTCTTACTCTTATAATTTCAGTAATTTTCCACTCTCTTACTGTCACCATTCTTCTCTCTCTCTGCTTGAGAGATTATTTTATAATTTTAGTACTATTTTGTAATTTTAATATTTGTTTTGGTGGCCATATAAAGTATTTGGAGTGCTAATAAAAATAATAAACATTACATTTGCTGGCAAAATTAATGCTTCCTTCACACATGAACAAAGTTTTTTTGCTGTTGTCATAAAAGGAGAAGATAAAGAAAATTAATGGTATTTCTCACATTATCATTTTACAGTATTGTACGTGTTCATACGTATCAGTAAACAATCAAAAGGAATATGCATCGTCTCAAACTTTTCTGTGTTAATATCCATGTACAGATTTTGTATGCAGAGGGATTTGTCACCGAATTTGAGTGCGACCTAATGACCACAAACCTGTGTCTTTGACCGGTGCCTGAAAGCATCCTTAGTTAGTACTTGAGGATGCATTTAATCAAATCAGTGAGTTTAGACTGGCAGGCATACTACTTACTGGTGTTTTTACAGATGGGAAGACATTCCAAAAGCGCAAAGTCTCATCTCCTGCTCCAGTAACTATTGTCTGTAGGAACACAAAGTGATTGGAAGTCAAACTTTATTTATACAGTATTCAAAAACCAGGAAAGATAAGTTCAATAAAATCATCATCATCTACGTCCATAGACCGTGGAGATTCCAGTACCTGACCATCAGGTGACATGGCAAGATAAAGCACCCGCAAACTATGGCCAGTTAGAGTTGCGAACTACAAGAAGTCAAAAACATTGGTATTTAGCCTCATAAACGCTAGGTGCTCTCGCTATGAGAAGAATTCGCATCGATACCTTTGCAAGTGATGGATATTTCCACACCATGATTTGATTTTGGGAGTACCCGTGAGTGCTGACCAGCTCATTGACATTCTTACTCCAGGCTAGGTTGCACACCTAAGTTGGAGAATTATGGTGTTACCAAAAGCTCTTTCTTTGTTCAAGATGATCTTATCTGAAAGTTAGCATTGTTTACGTAGAACTATTGCTTTCCAGTTGCTTTTTCGACATTTCCCCAATAAAATCTATGGCAAACCTACGGTAAAAGTAGAAGAAGGAAACAGAAGAAAGTGCTTCAACAGAAACCTGGCTCCCAGTGTCGACGTGGTTTAACTGATGACCATTTGTGGTGTTCCAAAAACGAATGCACCGATCAGCAGTTCCACCTCCAGACGCAAGAAGGCCACTCTGATGGGGTGACCAAGCAATGGCCTTTACAGCAGCTGTATGCTCGGTCAATTTCAGTACCGGATGCTGAGAATGCTGGCTCCAGACCAGCAGCTGATAACCAACAAGCAATTGAATGGCCTTTAATTTTATTGTTTGGACAAAAAGCTCAGTGAATTGGCCACGGCACAAAAGACTAAAACCGAATAAAATTGAATAATGTTATTTGCCTTTGTGCCATGGTTGAACTTTCTGAAAAGAAGTAAAGCATGAAGAAGAACTCTAGCATTACCTGATTATCATTTCCACCTGAAGCAAGTTCTCTATCGTCATGAGACCATTTTAAGCCACATACCTGCAGCATTGAATCATAGTGAAATGTTAGTTCTTTTATGGGTTGTGCACCTACCCAGTATGACGACTAGAAGGAGTAGAAAGGGATTCTTGAGCCAACAAACTCCACTTTCCCCTAAGAGTTTACCTCCGATTTATGACCAACATGCTTACATACAAAGTCGCTTGAAACACGAAGATCATGCTGAAGAATGTTACGGTCCCTGCTCCCTGATGCCAGTATACGGGAATTCCATGCCAGGACACCTGTTCTTGTTTGATGTCCTCCCAAGGTCCGTACTTTCTTGCACTGAGTTCCATCCCATACCTGTAAAAGGAAACCATATATTTGTGCAGCGGATGCATAAATCAGAAAGTCGAGATTGGATAAGTATACATGTTTCTCTGTATGTTGGAGAGTTGAAGATACCTGAACTTGACCAAGATGTGTACCAATTGAGATGTATGAACCCTCTCGAGTCCATTGCACAGAACAGACGCTATCACTAGGTCCCAAGTCACACAACTTGGTCACCTAAGGAACAGATCATAGAACAGCAAACATGTCAGTTACCTTCTTGTAAGTTGCAAATGGAGCAATGGGGACTGAAATCCAATTTCCTACCGAACTTGGCAATGATTGCTAACTTACTTTGCTATTTGATGCAGACCACAAATAAACGCAAGTTCCCAAACCAACAGCCAATACGTTCTGCGAGGACCAATCCACAAGATTCAAATAGAAATCGTCTTGCAGTGATGGGGCGTCTAAGACCTGGACCAAACTAGCGTTTGAATAACCACAACTACACTTCTCACCAAACATTCTTGCCCAAAGCAAAATTAGATCAATAATAGACAACTAACCTTATGGGGAGTCTTGGGAACTTTTCTTGGTGGCTTCGAAGGTGTCACTGACTCGCTAGAAATCCCAGCATCCTGCCCCAGGATGGAAGGAGAATACGGAGAATTAGGCCCCGAGAAATCAGTCTTGAACCGCAACATGTTCTTGCTGGGACTATTCATAGGAGACCCAAATTGACCACCTGCAGGAGACGAAAAAGAAGCAAAATCAGACCCAAAAAGCTCACATTTCAACAACCTGGAATAGGCCTCATTGCCTCCTTCTTTAAGTGGAGACTCCTTCTCTAGTAGCCCAAAAGTGTGCAGCCTTGAAGAAGATCTACAGGGAATGAATCTATCACTGCAAGTCGATGACTTTGAGGGCGATGAGAGGCTCGATATTGCTCTAGGTGACTGTATGTTTGATCGAGCTCGACAAGAACCCGAGAACGTCTCGAGCCGTAGAGAAGCCTCAGACATGGAGGACGGGAGGTTTAGGCCACTTTTTCTTCTTGGTGGAGAATCCATTTTCCTGAGTTGATTTTTTTTGTGATGGGTTCTGATGAAGATTGAGAGGCCTCTCTGCGAAATGGAAGAGAGGGGCTGTCAATGGAGCTTAGCAGAAAGGGTTCTTTTTTTTTTCCCTTCCGTATTGGGGAAGAATTGCAACGGTCGAATTGTGGTGGGTTATATATATCACATACGGACTACGGAGTGGGACTTGGAATGTGCGACGCTCAACGGTCAATTACTGAAGAAACAAGCAGCTGGATGCTTGGTTTTGGTTCTGTTTGCCCAAAGTAGCCGTTAGTTTCCAAAATCAATGTATGTCGGATGCTGTTGTTTACTTTTCGTTCCTTTTTTTTTTAATTCTTCATTGTTTGTTCTTTATTTTAGCGCTCTAAAAGTTGGGTGGTGGTTACATTGCAGATTTTGATTACCACAATTATTCTTGGAACTTGTGATGATTAATCTTATCATTAGTTTCATCTCTCTCCTTAGGTACTCTTTTCCATCTCTCTCCTTACACTAAAGAGTTTTTGGAGTAGGGGCAAATACATGGTTCCATTAATATCCGACGAACAATGCTGAATAGTCGAGTCAGTCCAGTGAATATCTTAAACAACTAACTAAAGCCTTCCTGCTTCACTTACAATTGATTGAAATATAGTACATCTGCTTGTTCATGTTGGAGAGTCGTCTATATAAATAGGAACTAACTCCTCCAATAAATAACCAATAGAAAAAGGCATAGAGAACCAGCAATGCCGCTGTCATAATAAAATTACAATGTGTAACGAAACTTGTATTCCCGCAGCCAATCTTCACCCTTCTCGTAATAATCCATTCTACTAAATGTCTGATGAGGAAATTGAAACGTAGCCGCATAGTTAGACGCACCACGCCATGCATCATATACTGGATCCAATGCTCTGACGACTTTTATAGGTGACCCACATGGCCTAATCATTCGGACTCCCGCTTCCAAGCGCTCAGCCATACCCGGGTAAAGGCAGCTTCCACCAGTCAATAAGATGGAACTTGTCAATCTCTCCACCAAGGTGTCGTCATTGAATGGGAGCCTCCTTATTGAGACTCCAGCCATCTCATCTAGTCCAGCCTGATCAATCCCAACTAAGTTGGGATGGAATAGAATTTCAGGGCATCGAAACCTTTCCACACCTAGCAGAATTTGGAAATCTTCCTTGGTCAGAGGACGAATCTGCGGTAACTCTGAAGCAGGCTGTGATGATCCTACTTCTTGCTTTGGAACAAACGCTGGGTCAATCTCCTGCAACAGCAAACTTAGTGAACTAAGTGCCTAGAAAAGTAATGTCACTAATATGAATGAATATTAACACAAGCGAATACATAAGCTCACCTGAAGCCTAGAAACAATGCGGGCAAGCTCTGCTTCATCTTCGTCAGGTCCCTCATCATCATCATCATTATCCTTGCTCATTAGTTTGTATAGTTGCCAATCTTCATCTTTCGCCCCAAAAGTGTCCTCACCTTTACCTCGATCAAAGGCTGCTGTTGTTAGGAGGCGCATCCGTTCCCGTTGGGCAGTATTCAATCTCTCACCACGGCCAACACCACCAGACACCCCATTTCCATTTGAATGGTTCCCATTTATCTTGAGTCGTTTTCTCTGCTCAACTTTCTCAGACATCTCTTTGTATTTAACATGCATCTGTTCCAAATAAAGCTCCGGGTTCTCTCTGCATTATAGAGAATGGGAACACTAAGAACAGAGACAACCACCAGCAACAAACTAAATGATTTCTAAATGTTCATCTGTTGGTATTTAACATTCTAAAGAATTCAATTGCTACTCAAGCAATACAAAACCTAAATACTTCTCAACCAGTCATGTCAAATAAACTGAAAGAAGCATCTGCAAGTAGGCACATACAGCCGTTTTGCTTCATCTAGTTGATTTTTCCGTTCTCGTTCTAATTCTTCTTCATAACGTTTCTGTTTAGCTCGTTGTCGACCATCAGATGTGGTTTTAAGAAATAGCTGTCTTCTCTTTTCCTTCAACTGACACAGAAGTACCGTTCAGAGTTAATATAGCATATTTGTAGGAAGTAGAATATCATAATAGCACTAAACTGCTTTTGAGTTGATCAAAAGTAATGCAATGAAACTAGGGGTATAGTATTATGACCAGAAATTTAACAACATTCCAGGAAGAAATAGAATACAACCCGAACAAGCAATCCAGAATTGATCAAATTGATAAGAAAACATACCTGCTCCGGGGTCAGCATGTTATCAGGAATATTAACAAGAGGATACTTTTCATTTGTAGAAGAATCAGTCTTCTCTTCAAGTTCAAATTGTTCACTTTTAGGTTCACCTTTTGCTTTTCGTAAAGACTGCATTACTTTTGTTACAGAGGATTCTATTTCCTGCCTAGAGACATAACCAGTCTCCTTCAGAAAAGAAGGGATTTCATCCTCTGTCACTTGATCAAGCTGCTGCAAAAGGAATTCCAAACCACGCAACTCATTCTCCAGTTCATTTATCCTAGATGATCTCTTTGCCTCTGCCATTTCTCGCAGTCGTTGACCCTGTCTCTCCTTTATGGCTGCCTTCCTAGCAATCTCTTCTTCAGAAGGAGGCTCCTCAACTGGTGGTGGAGTCCAATCAAGTTGCCAACACCTGGTTTTTTCTTCAGCTTCCTTAGTTCCTTTCTGTTGCATAATTTTAATAGTCAATGTAAGTTTTTAAGATAAGAGGGAAAGCACATCCAAGCTGGTTACCTGAAATAATCGAGCTTCTGAAGCGTAATTTGGTGCAATGTAGCAATGTTCCATCTTTAAGTCTTCAACCTTCTCCCATGATAACCGATTACTACAGGAACACATCAAACATAAAACAGAAATTTTTTTAAATTGAAGTACTGGAGTTGCACCAGAACCCATCTAGATATATATACTCACAGGTGGTGAGGATATTTGAGTGAAAGAAGTTGCTTCAAATAATCAGTGACATGGAATCCTCCAATATTAGTTCGGCAGCATCCTTTATAAATAGGCTCTCCATCAAGAAACTGATAACAAAAAGTACCATAATTAATAGCTAATAATTGATCTTGGCTAAAATGTCTAATTCAGTTCTGAAGATGGTGAAACAACACTATTAGGACGACAATAGTACCAGAAGAAAATTGCAGGAGGTCCAAAAGGACATATAATGCAAATAGCCCCAAAAAATGCAAATATAACCAAAAATGATATTAATTCTGTTTTAATTCACATTTCAACAGGTTGAGCAACAATGATATCAACTAACTGGTGTATATTACATAAATGACACATAACAATGGTAAAAAGAGAGAGAGGTTTAATGCCTGTCATTTCACATAATAACAAACTTCCAATCTACACAATTTCTGGCAAATTTATGAAGTTGAACTAAGCAGAACCTGGGTAGGAAAACATACTGGAATAACATGAGTTGTAGTGAATCCTGGGCAAACAGCAAGTCCATCTTTACCACAGACGCCGTGTTGTTGATTGTACTTATAGCTGAATGCAGCATCAACACCAAATGCTGTCATAATTGTTAAAAGAATAGATTAATTTGGTAAACCATGCATAAGTAACGTAGGAGCAAAATATTGTGAGCTTCCAGGATGCCTTAAATCCTCTCATAATGAAGGAGGAAAGTTTACCGACAGATGGAACTCCATAGGTTTCAAAAAGAAGCTCTGCCATTTTACTGCGGGAATGAACTGGGTTGCATACACATTCTGTCATCAGTATAGGATGATCAATCTGTCCTGGCCTCAAGTAATAAGAAGATCAACAAAAAAAAAGCTCATGACCATGTCACATAATATATTCATGTAAATGACAAAGTATTAACAAATTCCAAAAATATTTCCATGCACACTATAAGAAAGCTACAATACAACATTAAACTAAATAAGATCCAAAATACCAGAGCCAAAGGCAATTTGATGCAAGGTAGCATCAAACCTAGAGAGCATCTTCCAGAATAATGTGAAATACAGCTTTAAATTGTTTAATACACAGCATGCATCTAGAGACTAGAATATATATGTATTTTATTAGTATTTTCATAATTTAACAAATTCTACATGTTACCTGTGCACCATTTGCTCCTAGTCGATCAAATGCAAAGTCAAGGACCTATCAATTAAAAGAATCCATTAGAGGAAGCACTCTTCTCAACAGACTTCAAAAAATAAACCAGCAGTTCTAGCCTATTTCTCCCATATAGCCACTCTCAAGTAATCTCTACCACGATTGCCATGAGGTTAAAAAAAGCAAAATGTAACAGGTCACATCCATATTTATATTAAAAAGCTTACATATTCCATTATCTCAAATTGGTAAACAACATTGCTATCAAAAGCAGAACGAGGCCCTGAGCGAGTGCAGTCAAAGTACTTCAAAAACGCAGGGTCATGATCACCAACAATGGTCACAGTTTCACCTAAACCAACGAAAAACTCAACAAATCACGTATCAGATAAAACAGCTAAGTGAAATCGCCTAATTGCAAATCACTATAAATGGCAATCTCTAACATTGATCGCTTTTAATAAACATAAGATGAACAAAGCCAAGATTTAGAACAGACAAAATAAACACGGTCTGAAGTAGAACATCTATCATTGACATAGAAAAAGGTGAAAGAAAGAAGTATGAAATCAATTACATTAGTTCCTCCATTTTGCATAGCAACCAAACAGACACCAGAAAATAATTAAAAAAAGAACTGCAAAGGGAATAACAAAGAAAGTTAGCATACCGGTGGCTTTGTGCCGTGGCCTCTGGACAATGTTACGGAAAATAACCCTCGGATCGGTCTCTCCAGCCCACCTAAAAAAGCGAAGAAAGAAACAAGAATTACGAGCAGAGAACCAAACCACGCGTATTGATCAAGAAGTTAAAGGCAAAGTTAGGGTTTGTTAGGCGAAGGTTGATATACCCGACACGGAAATACGAGGCGCCATTGTCGATAACGATGGGAGTTGATGAAGGGAAGAAATTGTAGTCTGCTTGTCTATGAATCTGCGATATGAACGGCATAGTCTCCTCAAGTCTTCCGACAGAGGGGTCTGGCTACTGGCTATTGGCTATTGGCTAGTGTGAGAACGAGACGCCAACATTTACAGAAAAGGAAACGACCTCTCGTTTAAGACCAGAATAAACCAAACCGGGCGATCTAAAGCCAGCAGCAACACAATGCGTGAAGTTTATTCGGAAACCGTAAAATGAAATTCTTGTTCATGTTGGGCTTAGGCACAAAATGAAAATTCCATATTGATTTAGAGCCCATAGGCCTAGGATTCTGATGTCGGGAAAAATAAGATTCAAGGCAAGTCCTAAAGCCCACTTGCCCAATTGATTTGATAAAATGGTAATAAAGCCGACCACTTAACGTGCACATTCCTCTACTACAACCAAACTTTAAAACGCAACACGTGGTCCTCATTCAGCCCAGGCTGCTGGCTCCGAACCCATGCCTTCTGGCTCCCACTTCGAAGTCATGCTACTGCAGACAAGGAACATGCTTGCCAAACCACGGACGCATAAAATAATGTCATTAAGAGCCTGCCCAATTTTTCTTCCGTTCCTTCCACCACACGGTTGGATAAGTCAAAGAGCACCTTCCCGAACAAGCTTGTAATTGGAATTTTATTTTATTTATATGTGTATGCATGCTTCGTGGAAACAACTGTCTCGGAGTAACATTATGAAAATGGAAGTGAATGAAGAATGCAGAACGCCCAGACACGGCGAGTCTAGGATCCCGGCAGTGTTTTTATGTCCGCCGGCACCAAAGAAGAAACCGGTTTATATGAAGAGGAGGGATCCTCCCAAAGATGGCTACTTTCATCCCCCTGATCTTGAAGCTCTGTTCGCAGTTGCGCCAAAAAGGGAAGCTTATGCTTGAGGCTTGATTAGGGAGAAATCCTTATATGCTAGAATTTTAGCTCTTTGCTTTTGGGGCTGGGCTCCTAATTGCATTTCTAAGCATTTAGCACCAAGTTTAGGATTACTTAGGCTCTGGGAACTCTTTTTTTTTTTTGTTTATTCCTTTTTCTAGGTGATTTGTAATATTGGCAGGAGTTGTTTAGGTTAACACTTTATGGTAATATATACATTCTGATAATTAGTGTTCGTGGAGAAAGTTACACTGCTTGACGAAAGCATCATTTTTTAATATTCGGGCAACAATGCCTGAATCGTGACTATTGTGGGTTTCACTATTTGCGGTCTTGCAACGCGAGCGGTGAAGGTTTCACACCTGCCACGTTCATAGTGTTGGTGGATCATTTCGCCTTCAAATTATTGGGGGCCTAGCCGTCAGGTTTTCTTCTGTGCCAAGGAGGCATATATCCATATTGGGTAGCAATTAAGTAACAGTAGGCTACTATTAAGATGGGCCTCTATTAGATTAAAATCTCTGAACCAACAAGCAAGTATAGTTTAGATAACCAATTTTCAAAACAAAAAAAAGGATAACCAAGATGAGGATCCTAACCAAGGTCGAGAAAGGTATTTGCAACCAACGAGCCATCGTTAGACTGGTTACGGACAATCTCACCAATAACTTGAATGGGGTGCTCTCTCTCTCTCATTAGTTCGTCTTCAGTTGTAACCTAAGAAGCACAGACACACGACACGCGACACGATAAGGATATGGATATAGAGATACATCAATTTCTAAAATTTGGTGAACACAGACACACCATGTATATATATATATATGTATGTATGTATATGTATGTATGTATGTATGTATGTATGTATGTATGTATGTATGTATATATATGTATGTTATATGAGTATCGTGATAAGAGTTTATAATTCAGTATAAGAAGATATTAGGGGAATTGAGACCAGAAATTCATAATAATTATGCATCAATAATTCC
>JAOTAZ010000220.1:14630223-14647910 GCA_025629785.1 Erythroxylum oxycarpum | reverse complement strand
AGAGAGTTGAGAGAGTTTGACGCAGTAATTTTTATACTGGTTCACCCCAAACCGTGGGCTACGTCCAGTCCTCAGATTCTTATCTGAGATTTCACTATCTCTCAAAGCTTTACAGGTATTTGTTTCTCCGAGTCTCTTCAGGTCTCAATACAATGAGTATTTTTTTATTCTTAGCCTCTTCAGGCCATCTGTATCACTATCAGTGTTTTGAGCTTGTTACAATAACATAATAACACTAAGTATTTTCGCACAGAAATTCTTCGCAATAATCTTTTCTATACGTGTATGTCTATGTATATATGTGTCCAATCTTCGACTTTGACCACTTATTTATAGCCTCCATCTCCAACTGCTTCTTGATTCTTTAAATAAACGGTTATTCAGTTGAATCTTATAACTACTTCAAACCGAAGCTTCCGTCTGCTTTTGCTTCCGTCTAGTTTTGCTTTCGTCTGCTTTCGATTCCGTCTGCTTTTGCTTCCGTTTGCTTTCGCTTCCATCTGCTTTGGCTTCCGTCTGCTTTCGCTTCCATCTGCTTTCGCTTCAGTCTGCTTTTGCTTCCGTCTGCTTTTGCTTCCGTCTGCTTTTGCTTCCGTCTGTTTTTCTGCGTTAGCTATCATTTGTTTTTTTCATTTGCTTTTCATTTGTCTGCTTTTGTTTGTCATCACAACTTATTAATCGTAAAGTCATTTTGACTTAAGACGTCTCATTTTGCTTCGTCCCATTATGACGTCAGTGATTCCTCTCATAATGTCATCATCGTCTCAGTTTGACTTTTTTCATCTCATGTTTGACCGTCTCAGTTACTGTTCATTTCTTCCGTCTCAAAATGACATCCTACCTTCTGTTCTATTTTGACCTCGTAGATGAAAGAATTGGTCTTCGAGGTCTTCATAAGAGTTTCATCTCTTAAAATTCCCTTTCCAACAAGCTACAGAACTCCTTAATCCGATATATGTAGGGAAAGTTATGGCAATTTTCCCAACCTTGAATCGTCTGATGACATCATAATCGTCTGCTTTTGTTTTGACCCCTCAGATGACAGACTTTGCCTTTGACTTCTTCATAAGAGTTGTAGCTCTTGAAATTTCCTTTCCACCAAGCTAAAGAACTCCTTAATCCGACATCTTTAGGGAAAGTTATGGCACTTTTCTCAACCTTGAATTGTCTGATGATGTCATCATCGCCTGCTTTGTTTTGACCCCTCAGATGACAGAATTTGCCTTTGACTTCTTCATAATAGTTGTAGCTCTTGAAATTCCCTTTCCAACAAGCTAAGGAACTCCTCAATCAGAAATTTCTACAGAAAGTTATGGTTGTTTCCCCGAAACAGGTTCAGTATAATTGAGTTCATAAATATGGTTGCTTCTTTTGATCATAACTTCTTCTCTAGACCTCCGAATGACTTGATTCTTAAACCATTAGATTCGTAAGATTTTTCTCTACACCTCAACTAAGAATCATAGCTATCTGAAATGAAGTGAGAAAGATTAAGTTAAAATAATGGGACGGGTGCAGTGAATGTGCAGTATTATGAACTGGTGTTATTTCGCTTAATACACTTCAGTGTTTTGAGGACATCTTGATCTGTGGAACACCAAATGAGATGAAGTCTGATTTGTGATAAACTAGAGTCACGAAGCTACAAATGATATGAAAAAGACAATAGAGGATTTTTTTTAAGAAGAAAGTGATGTGTTAGAATGTTCAAGGATATATTCGGCAAGACAATTAAGTTGAAAAGAACATAGCTTATAAGGAAGGATAAAATGGACTTTTTAGACTCATTAATGGCATAATTGGAAAAAGAAGTGTTGTCTTACTTATAAATGGAGAAGAACTACGGGAATGAGAACATTCTAGAGAAACAAAGTGTGTGGACAAGAAAAGAGAGAAATATCATGAAGAAGAGAGAGAAATACGAAGAGAAAAAGAATGAGGGAGAGAAAGAAGAGAAAACAAGCTAGGGTTTCATTTGTGTTAAACCTCAAGAAAGATTTTGAGATTGTTCAAGAAGAGAAAAGGTAGAGGAAGAGAAGGGCTTCCATTTGAGCTCAAGATCCTTTGCTTTGGTGAAGAATGAAGGTAAGATCATTTTGAAACTTTTGGGTTTTTGAAAGGATTTTAGTTCATGAAGTTCAGAAAATGTTTGGGTTTGTGGTGGTCCCCTAAGTTAAGTCACGTGCACGTTGACTAAGTTAAAGGCTTCTCCCTCCTGCCTGTTAGTGGCATGGAGCTCCTTCATGGACTCCCATAAGTTCACGGCTACACAAGACCATTATGTAAAAATGCGTAGTACGTTCTGTTTTGGATCTACCCGAACCAATTTGATGTGCTAATGTGCTCATGATGTGTTTGATCAAGTTTGATGCTTTCATGTTTTGTGACTTATGATTTTGAATACATGACAAGCATTTTTTAAAAACAAGTATTGTTATGATTCAATAAGATATTTTCTGAATCAAGCAAAAATGTTTTCAAGGTTTTTGCTTATTCTTTTGTTATAAGCTGTTCCCACGAGCTGTCAAGCTCACCCCTCTCTCCGTCCCATCCTCAGGTTATAGCTAGAAGATCAAGTGTTCGAGAGCCTAGAGGATTTTTAGCTTCACTTGTTGCTTTGTAATTTTTTGTAATAAGCCAATGGAGTGGCTTTTGATGTGTAAGCAAATTTTTCAAACTTTGTTGCTTAAGGAAATGAAATGATAGATTTAAGTAGTTCAGTTAAGATTGTGTATGTTTATATTGTTTAAGCTTTGTTCTTTAATGTATTTTTGTAAGGATTTGGGTTCCAGAATCATCAGAAGAATATGAGAGAGAGAAGATGATTTCTTGAAACGAAAGTAGCCAAGTACGAGTTATAAAAGAAGGTGCTCTGAAGAGAAAAGGGGAAACACTTCTGAGTGAGATTCCGAAGCAAGCACGAAGATCTCCTAGAGTTCGCACCCTAAGACAACTGGAGGAGAAGAAGTCCAGAGAACTTAGTCAATCAGAAGATGTTGAGTCAAGAGGTTCTTAGTCTACGAGATCTGTAGTGTCTATTTTAAGGGAAGATACAGCCAAACGGGCTAAAGAGACTCAAATCAAAAGGAAATTGGAGTATGAGAAGCAGAAACAACAACAACAAAAGACTCTAAGACTGATTGAAGCAGGAAAGAAGGAAAAAGTTAGCCAGAAGAAGACTACTTCTACTACTGAGGAAGTTAGTCAAAAGACGAAGACTACTTCTACTATTGAGGAAGTTAGTCAAAAGAAGAAGATTACTCCTATTACTAGGGAAGTTAGTCAAGAGAAGGCTACTCCTACTAATGTTCAACAGGAGGAACCAGCAGAACTCAGTCTGGTTCAGGTGAACTCATTGCAGCTTCTGAGGAAAAAAGATTTGCAAATCAGAGTGATAAAAGAAGTCCAACCAGTGAAGAAGAAGAAGGGCAATTTGATAATCATCAAGGAAATCCCAAGAAGGTTAGTAACGGTGCATTTTGAACCTATTTTGGTGAATAGCTGCACAATGCATCTATTAAATGAAGAGGAGAAGAGCTTCTATGGATTCTTGAAAGATGTTGGCAAGACTCCATACCCAACATAGGTGACGAAGCACCCGTTCACTATTTTCCCAATTACAGAGTCTACTGTAATAAAGATTGTGCAGGATATTCAACCAAGGTGTCACATTGTATGCAATGATGACAAAGGGAAGCAGAAGTTATACCTAGATGAGGTATTAGATGATCTGACAGAAGATCAAATTGCTGATAAAGTACGTCGCATAGACGAGGCGTGCTATATTGAAAACAAGGTGATGGGAATGTTTATTTCTCGTCACATTTCAAAAGAACCAGGGACGAGTGGTAGTCAATCAACGATAAATCAACATTGTCCAGTGGGGGGAGAACTTATGGAGGGACAGTACAAAACAATAAAGATTAGAGATAAAACGTGCATCATTGACGCCATTGTGAAGGCAATTATGTGTTGAAGGCCATTATGAAAGATATCTTCAATTGAAGAAATTCTACCACTACTTGGAAGACCTGCCCGATGACTACCAGTTCCCAATGATTTAAAGCTTCCGGAGCCTAACCTATCTGTGCAACCTCCTACCTTAGAAATTATTGAAACCTGTGTTCCATCTTTGGATGCATATAACACAACAATTGCTTCTAAAGAAGAACCACAGAAGGAAGAATATCGACCGACTTCATCTTTTGACTTACAAGCTGAAATCATTCAACTATGTAGAGAAGTCAAGGGGTTGACGGAAATGATGAAAGAAGTATTGAAACATCTCCGGTCGTAAGATTTTTTTATATTAATAACAAATAGGGGGAGAAAAGGAGAAACAGAAATGAAAAAGGAGGAAAATGAAAAGAAGATCACAAGATTTCTGAAGCGATTATCGTTGTAATTTTTTTGGTGAAAGCTTATATTTTGTATATGTCTTTTTCATTTTACTAATGTGAGTATTTTTTATCATTAAAAAGGGGAAGATTGTTAAGTCAGAATGACTTCACTAAATGATTTTGATGAAAAACAAATGGTGAAGCGAAAAAATGAAAAAGCAGACGAAAGGCAAAAACAAAAAAACAGACGGAAGGTAAAAACAAGAAAGCAGACGAAAGGTAATTACAAAAAACAGACAGAAGCTTAAGTAAAAAAACAAATGGTGAAGCTTACGCAAAAAGCCGACATAAGCAAAAGATAAAAAAAGCAGATGGAAGTAAAAGATATAAAAAGCAGACGGAACCAAAAGATATGAAAAGCAGACGCAAGAAAAGCAGACGGAAGAAAGCAGACGAAAGAAAAGAAGACGGAAGAAATCAAAAGATGCATCAGTTTGAGTTGGTTGCAGAACTCAACTGAATAACTGTTTCTTTGAAGATTCAAGAAGCAGTTTTCAAGAAGCAGTTGGAGACGAAGATTATAAATATAAGTCGGAGTCGAAGATTGCAAAGTTATTGAAATTAAAAATGCTTAGCAATTCACGAGAGAAATTTATGTGCAAAAAATCTAGAGCTATTTTTTTTCTGTAACAGAGCTCAAAAATTCTTTCAGTTGAAAGTAGTACAGATAGCCGGAAGAGGCTAAGAGTGAAAGAATACTAATTGTAAGAGTCCTGAAGAGGCTCGGAAATAAAGAATACTTGTAAAGTTTTGAGAGATAGTGAAATCTCAGAAAGACATCTGAGGACTGGATGTAGCCCATGGTTTGGGGTGAACCAGTATAAAAATTGTTGTGTCGAAATCTCTCAACCCTCAATTTCTTTTAGTTTTCAATTTAGAGTTTACTATCTTAGACAAGTTTTCTAAAACTTTCTATAATTTTGATACTTAGTAGTTTTTGTAAAAGAAACAAGTTTCTCTTTTAACGAACAATTTTTAAAAGGGGATTAATGAAAAGAATACACAATTCAACCCCCCCTTCTTGTACATCTATATATCATTATTAAGTATTGTTTTAACGTGTGATTCACTTCATCAACCTCACTACTCGTGAAAGAATTTCAAGTCTAATAGTATGACTTACTCGTACTAACCTCAACAGAAGATTTTTCAAACTAATTTTATTTGAATGAAAATTAGTAAAAATAACTTAAGCGATTAATTAACTAAGAACAAAATAATAATACAGTTGAGATAAAAGAGATGAAAAACTTTTTGAAGGGTTAAGTTCCACTGAAATAAATCTGGAAGTCGTCACAACAACAATGGACTGATTCCCATAAACACCAACATGAAGTCACAGTTGCACAATTAACAAATGACACACAACAAAACGTGCACGGAGTCCTCAAATATCTTCTAGTTAAAATCCATTTCTATAGATGAAGGTTCAGCGTAAGTGAATCCCAATAGCATGCTATTCCAATGATTCAATAACAAAACAAGAATCCTAAGGCTCTTCACTAACGCAAATTGTCCAACTTCAACAACTCCAATTAAACTATATGAGACACTGTAAGTGAACATTACCTGTACCTGAACGGTACATTAATAGAAGTCGACACTACCTGTACGTAAACTCCATGCCAACAAATCAATATGAACGTATGGTACACCAACAACTCAGCACCTGTTCATGGCCTCCACTTTGTTGTTTGAAAAACAAAGGAAAGATGAAAAAATCTGATATTTTTTCCCTAATTCAATTAACGCCAACTGCCCACTTAATACAACCCACATATCAAATTAAAATTCCCTTCTACTACATCATAGAGACATACATGAAATTCCTTTTTGTTGTGTCATAGAGACATACACAATTCTAACTCACAAAAGCTCTTGACCCACACACATGAAAAATTTCAACAACGTACGCAGATCAATCATCAGCTAAGTCACAGAAAAACACCAATAGGAAGCAACCACAGCTCCTACATAATCCATAGACTATACCTCTTCTCAAGATATTCATCTATTCAAGATAGTATTCTATAACATTTAGAACATTATCCAAAATAGCTTTTTGATTCCAAGTCAAACAAGGATTATTGGTTAGCTATTATCATCCAATTAATATCTTATAGGTCCAATTAATAAAGAATGCCAAAACTAATTACTTAGATATATAACATATATCCTAACATATGTAATAAACTCAACTTTGTGGAAGTCGTGCAAGTATGTTCCGAGCACACAAGTAGTAACTAAGCACAAACATTGAGAAATATGATGTTTTATGTAAAATCATGTTAGGCATAAATCTCAAATGCATTAAACATCATTTATTAATATCCATATGAACTTCACTATGTAATTGGTTAGCAAGAAATATGAGATTAAATATGATATATAAAACTTAATTCAACAATTATTATGTGTCTAAATTTAAGTCTATTGTGGCATACTAACGTCGAGTTAGATATGAAAAATTAAAAGTTCAAGTATTCAATTATTACTTTTTAAAGTTAGGATTATAATTGTAAAATTTATTAAGTTTGAGATTTTTTTTGTACTTAACCCTTTTAATTTTCTAAACCAATCCCTTTCTTGATAAAAGCACACATTATCGTATTAACATCACTTTATGTAACCCTCCTCAAGGGCTCTTGCCCAATTTCAGATGCACTGTCTAAGATTGATGGTCTAATTTCATATGTAGTTAGCTATATCAATCTTTTCCCTGGCCAAGAAGAGAAGTTTACACACTTTTGGCTTTAAGGGTAACAAATGACAATATTAATATCTCTTAATATGTGACTGTACGAATTTATTTTAAAGAAAGTAATATATTCGAACTTCAATCAAAATAATGGACAATTAATAATTTATTATTCGAAGTAGAGGTGAGAATCATTCGTATACTTTCTTGAATTGATGATATTTTGTGAACATGTTATTCCTAGAAGACCGGCACGATGAACAATAACATGAAGAACTTGACATTCAAGGATTGAATATGGCTGATTCTTGGTTGCTAGAGGTGTTAAAATATTTGAGGCTTGACTGTAGAGATTTGATTGAGATTTTCTGTAAATAAGGAAACCATAAAATTAGGATCATGATTGTAGGACCTTAATTGTAGCTATCATTTCTTCTTTTTCATACTCATGTACACCATACGTTTCTCCTATTCAACGAAAAGAAAAATCTCTCTTTTCTACTTATTTTCTTCTTGGTTTCAGAGCCATTGCTTTGGACTTAGGACCATGAGCAAAGTTGAAACTTTTGGAACTAAGTCCTTTCCTATCATTGTTCAATTTGAAAATTCATCCTTCAATGCCAGGATTATTCTCAATGAAACAAATTATGATATGCGGAAAAAGCAAAACTTGCATCATTCGAAGAGATCCTCCCACTGAAAAAGACGATGGCTATGAAAGATGGTATACAAAAAGTGAAGAGATGGCTGCTAATGTCCATGTCCCCTGAAATTATGAAGCGATATTTTTGTTTGCCCACAACTTAAGATATTTGGAAGGCTCTGTCAAAAGCCTTTTACGATGGAGCTGATGAACTGCAGGCTTTTTCCTTGAATCAAAAAGCCTTCTCCACCAAACAGAATGGTAGATCACTCTCTGCTTTCTATGGAGAATTAGTTGAAATTTTTAGTGAGTTGGATCATTGTGATAGGGTGATTATGAAAAGCAAGAAAGATGTTGAATCTTATCGAAAATCGATCCAGCGACAAAGGGTGCATATTTTCCTCGCTGGGTTAGATGATGAGTTCGAACAAGTTTGTAGGGAGATATTGATGAAGGAAACAGTTCCTGAACTTGAAAATGTTACTCATGGGTCCATCTAGAATCTGTTCAAATTGCAAAAATGACTACAGAACTAGAAAAAAATTGAAGCTTCAGCCATGGTGAGTAAAAATAAATTGAACCTGAACTGGTCTTCTCAGAAACAAACAAATCTAAAACTCCTATAGGGGGTAACAAATCTACCTTCAAATGCACCCATTTTGATCAGCCTGGTCATACAAAAGACTATTGTTTTGAACTTGTTGGGTACCCTGAATTGTGGTATCATAATCAGGATCCACTGAAAAGGCAATCAAACAAAGCCTCTATTGCTACAATAGCATAAATAAAGAAGAAGGAAGACGTTGTTGCTGAAGAACCATCGGCTTTAGTCACTACAGGAGGTAACAGTGATAAGGCCTTAAATTCTTATGTACATGTTAATAATAATACATGGATAATTGATTCCGGTGCCACAAACCATATGATATTTGATTCTAGGCGAGGACTAACCCTTAAATCCCCCTCACAAAAATTTATTTCCACTGCTAATGGTTCCTACGCCCTTGTCATTGGGGAAGTGTCGTTATCTTTTAACAATGATTTAAATTTAGACTTTGTTTTAATTATTCCAACATTGGATTATAACCTTTTGTCAGTCTCTTAAATCACTAATGCTTTATCGTGTATTGTGATTTTTGTCCTAAATGTTGTGTGTTTAAGGACATCAAAACGAGGCAGACGATTGGTTATGGTACTAAATAGGAGAAACTGTATTACCTAGATCTTGAGGCTCATAGCTCAAATAAATTGGTGCAAGCACTAACGGTAGACAATCCTTAAAAAAGGGGAAGAGATATCATGTTTGGTTATGGCATCGATGCTGAGGGCATCCTTCTTTTAGCTACCTTAAAAAACTATTTCCCTATTTGTTTACAAAACTTGATGTTTTTAGTTTTCGATGTGAAGTATGTGAACTTGTAAAAAGTAATCGTGCATCATTTCCATCTAACATGAATAAAAGTGTGACCCATTTTATGGTTATACATTCTGATGCTTGGGGTCCGTCCAAGGTAGCCATTTTAGGTGGATCACGATGGTTTTTGACTTTTACTGATGATTATATCATGATTACTTGGGTGTGCTTGATGATGTCTAAAATTGAGGTAAGTGCATTGTTTCAAAACTTTCATAAAATAATTTCTACTCAGTACAATGCACAGGTAAAGGTGTTACGTAGTGATAATGGATGTGAATATTTGAGTCATGAATTTCAACAATACTTGAGAATACAAGAAGTCCTTCATCAAACTACTTGTCTTAACACACCTCAACAAAATGGGGTTACTTGAGCCTTATTGATAGAATCCCATATGCCATTGTCCTATTGGGGAGAACCACTTACCACTGCAACATATTTGATCAATTGGGTGCCATCTAGTACTATTGACTTTGAAACTCCTTCTCAAGCTCTTACTAAAATGGGGATGGCACCAATAGTCCCACGTTTGACTCCTCATGTTGGGTGTGTAGCATATATACACTTTGATAAGTAGTATCGTAGTCAACTAGAACCTCGAGCCTTACGATGTGTCATTTTTGGACATGCTACTCATTAAAAGGGGTACCGATGCTATCACCCTCCTACTCAAAAGATGTTGTTACATTGGATGTAGTTTTTCATGAAGACTATATGTATTTTTCTCTTGATTTAGATCTTCAGGGGAGAGCAAAGAGGAAGTTTTGACTCTAGAATATAAACAAAATACCTGAAGTAATTCCTAAAGTTCTTTGCCCATCTGAAGAAGTGAGCCAAGATGTGGATAAAGATCAAGATTTGAAAGGAAACGTGGATTCATTTGAACTTCAGGAGTTGGATGGTGATGCACAACATTCAATTGATATAGTATAAGCAACAGAAGTACCAAACCAATTGTCAGCTGAGGATGTCTTTGAACCAGCCAGAAGACAACTACCATCATGATATAATAGAGGTATTCCTAAGTTTACATATGTACTTGAAATTTCTAGTAAGGTTAAATATTCATGAGCCATTATGTTTCTAACCATCAATTTTCAGGATCAAACCAATCATTTGTAAATCAATTATCCACTGTAGCTATTCCTAATGGTGTGCAAGAAGCCTTAGGTGATCCTAGATGGAAAGGAGCCATGAACGAGGAAATGAAATCCTTGATTAAAAATAATACTTGTGAACTTGTTGACTGTCCACTTGGAAAGAAAACAATTGGATGTCGATGGGTATACGCTGTCAAATTCAAAGTTGATGGTACGATTGAGCGACTTAAAGCAAGGTTGGTGGCTAAGGCATACACGTAAACTTATGGGATTGACTACACTGAAACTTTTACACCAGTGGCTAAACTTAACACAGTTTGAGTTTTGTTATCCCCTAACTGCAAACTTCAATTGACCATTGCAACAATTTGACATGCAAAATGCTTTTCTACATGGAGAATTATCAGAAGAAGTTTATATGGATCGTCCTTCAGGATGCACGATACCTGAAGCATACCGTAAAAAGATGTGCAAATTAAAGAAATCATTGTATGGGCTGAAACAATCTCCAAGAACTTGGTTTGGAAGATTCACAAAGTCTATAAAGGCATTTGGTTACACTCAAGGACATGCAGATCACACTTTATTCATAAAGACACGATAAGTCAAAATCACTGCACTTATTTTATATGTTGATGACATAGTGGTAATCGGAAATTATCCTGAAGAAAGGAAAGCACTTCAAGACTACTTATTGAAGGAATTTGAAATGAAGGATCTTGGCCCTTTGAAGTTCTCCTTTGGAATTGAAGTTTCAAGATCAACTAAAAGAATTTTCTTATCTCAAAGGAAATGTAATTTAGATCTTTTACAAGAAACGGGTATGTCAGCTTGTCATCCATCTGATACTCCGATTGAAGAGGGATCGAAGTTATTTGTTGAACCAAATCAAGTTCCAGTTGATAAAGGAAGATACCAAAAACTTATGGGAAGATTGATGTACCTAGCACACACAAGACCTGACCTACCTTATGCTCTAAGTGTTGTAAGACAATTTATGCATAATCCTGGGGAATAACATTTGAAGGCAGTTGTGCACATTTTGAGGTACTTAAAGTCTGCTCCAGGAAAAGGAATTTTGTTCATAAAGAATGAAAATTATCTAAGCGTGAAGGCATATACTGATGCGGATTGGGCTGGAGCTGTAGATGATAGGAGATCCACTTCTGGTTATTTTACTTTTGTAGGAAGCAATCTTGTTACTTAGAAAAGTAAGAAACAAAATGTTGTCTCTTGATCAAGTGCAGAGGCTGAGTTTAGAGGCATGACACTCAGATTATGTGAAGTTTTATGGATTAAACTTCTTTTATTATACTTGGGTTATCAATCCATACAACCAATTCAACTATTTTGTGATAACAAGGCTGCTTGTGATATTGCTCACAATCTAGTACATCATGATCATACCAAGCATGTCGAAGTTGATAGGTTCTTCATAGCATGTCGAAGTTGATAGGTTCTTCATCAAAGAGAAATTGGATGAAAAAATACTAGAGTTGTCGAAGATTAGATCAGAGGATCAGTAGGCAGTGTTCTTACCAAGGCAGTATCAAGCTAAAATTTCTCAAAGTTCATTAGAAAGTTGGGCATGTGTGATATCCATGCACCAACTTAGGGGTAGTGTTGAAATATTTGAGGCTTGACTGCAGAGATTTGATTGAGATTCTTTGAAAATAAGGAAACCATAAAGTTAGGATCATGATTGTAGGACCTTAATTGTAGCTGTCATTTCTTCTTTTTTATACTCCTGTACCACTATAAGAAAAATGTGGATTAGCGACGGAAAATATACTGTTGGAAATTAGTGACAGAAATATGCTTTCCGTCTCTAAAATTGATTAATTTAGCGACGGTACTAATACTTGTCACTAAATTTGGAGGGAATTCATCGCGACAAAAATTGTGACGGACATTAGGGACGGAAAAATATATCCGTCAGTAATCACTACAAGTTAGCGACGAACAATTACCGACGGAAAAATATATCGTCGATAAATTTGGAGGGAATTCATCTCCGCAAAATTTGCAACGGACATTAGTGACGGAAAAATATACCGTTGCTAAATTTGAAAGGAATTATTGGTGGGATAAAACAAAATTCAATTTACCTACGGAAAATGACGTCGGTAAATTCAATCGGTTAATGGATTTAGCAACGAAAATTTTCGTTTCGTCGGTAAAAAGGCGGGAATTATTGGCAGAATAAAAAAATTTTGAGTTTACCTACAGAAATTTTCGTCGGTAAATTCTTTTTAAATATCAGCTCACCTGACATCTCTCCCTTTACGTTTTCTTCTTCCTGCGTCTCTTTTTTTTTTCTCTCCGGTTTCTCTGTTGTGGACTCATTTTTTACTCGTCGAAGTTGTCTTGTCCAGCCATTGTCATCGTGTCCATTGGTGGAGGTATTTTTGCAACTACTGTCATGTGTTTTCTCGTATATTGGATTAAAGTTAATTTAGGTATTTAATTACTTTCATTTATTTGTGTATTTTGTGATTAGAAAATAACTTTCAGTTATAAATAGTAGTGATAAATTTCTTATTCTAGTAGTGCGAGGTGGGTTGTGGTTTGCAAAGATTTTATCTTGGGCTCAAACAATTTCTTTGACCAAGTTTAGGGAGCTAATCACAAGACAGTTTATTATCGAGGCAAAGCTTAGATGGGTCTGTAAACACTAGCCAAACTTCTCTTGCCTCAATGAATGTCTTGGCCAAGAAATAGAAGGTAACAAGAGAAATTGAACATTTTACAGGTAAATTTTAAAAAATGATTTTTTGCAAATTTATCGACGGATTTTTGTAAGTAATTACCGACGGAAAAAAATTTCATTGGTAATTTTCTGACAGAAATTTACCGACTAAACAAAATAACCGTCGGTAAATTTACCGACAGCCATATTTTCGACGCTTTTTTTCTTCAGTAAATTTCGTCACTAAATAAGCTTACCGACGAAATTTGTACACATTCTGTCGGTAATTTTCGTTACTAATCTTTATTTTTTGGTCGGTAATTTAACGAAAAAAAAAATCTCTCTTTTCTACTTATTTTCTTCTAGAGGTCCCCAGCCAAATTCAAGATATTAGTGCGACTTTATTCCTTCAGCTGTGATAGAGAATGATTTAATATCCCTACTAGTACCAGATGAAGATCTCTAATTAAAATAATGGAGCTGACTGTGTATGGAAATTCAAGATGAGATGATCTCAAAGATATACGAACTAAATATGAAATTGTCTAACTGTGGAAATTAGAAGTAATAAGAGGACGGAGATGTATATTTGGTAGGGAAAAAAGAAAGGATGAAGCTAGGCTGCATGCACTGAAATTTGAAATTGAACGTGAGAGATGAGAACATATATGGTTAGTTGAATTAAGAAATAAACAATTATACCTCGTCAGTCTGACGAACTAGAATAGACAGAAAAGTTAAAAATTGAACCATAACTTGCAACACTTATACACAGAAGAGAAGCTTTAAAGGGTCCGAAAATAGTAATTGGGGATCAAAACAAGGAACCTGGAACCCTAGGCCGAGACCTCCCCGTTTCTGATGTATGTGTGGGGGAGGGAAGAAGGGCACAGCCCTGTCAATTACAGTTCCCACCGTTTGAAAATGCTTGTAGAGGACGCAATCGTGGCAATTTATATATAAGCCATTACTATGGTTAAGAAGCTTAATTTCCCACTGTCAGATTGGATATTGGTATTATTCTGCTGACATGTGATAGAGAGAAAACTGACTTGATCAGTGGAGATTAAATATTTTGGTAAATTTGGTACCTAGGATTACGATGTGTAACTGTTGCGAGTACACTATCTCTCTCTTAATTTCCTCAAAATTGATAAATATCTCAGAACCAACCATTTCCTAGTATCTCTCTTACTCGGTCATTGATGCACTCACACTCTAACTTCTGTCAGTGTTATATATATACCCACTAACGCTCTTCAAAACCTCAAAAACTCAAAAGCTTTCTTCTGTGCTTTCTTCTGTTCTTTTTGAGTCTCATCCTTTCGGCTTTTTGTTTTGTTCCAATGGAGTGAACTGTTCTCTATATTCTCTCCAATATTTTAAGTTCCTGGCAGTTGTCGGTTTATACATATAGAACAACCATAGATCACTTTTTCTACCAAGCGGGTCTTTCTCGTTTCACATAACTAGACGTGGTCTATTGAACTTTTTTGAGCTTTCTTTTTTTTTTATTATTTCATATACTCTCTCTTTTTCTCTCTTTACTTTTGTGTCATGGATGGGATTTTAGGGTTAGGATTGGTTCCCTCCTATAAACAATCTTTTTGTTGAGAGATGATTGTGATCATAAGGGTTGAGATCTAAAGTAAGCATCAGTCACTGATTGCGGATGGAGCATCATCAAGATTCACAAACTTTAGTAAGGCTAGTGAGTGGCGATTCCCTTCAATCCAATGGCCCTTTGGGTATGGGAATCCTGATGATGCTGCAGCGGCAATAAATGGCTATTATAATCTCCTTTTTCTTCAGCTAATGCGTAGGTACAAGCCAGCAATACCTATACCAAGACTTTTTAAAGACGGAGGTGAACTCACAAGAATACCTGAAATGCTTTTATAGTCTGCAATTGACTTTACTGTGACACGGTTATTGGATCTAACATAAGCCGATTATGTTATCACAGGTTAATTTTCGCGATATATGAGTTAGGGTTTTCGGGAGGTCAAATTAAGTTGCACCACTTTTGTGGCCTTGTCATACATATTGCATCATGGTCTCAATAATCTGTGTTTACTGGATATATCTTTATTCATTGATGTTTGTTGATGGGTTTTATATGCTTTTTTCTTCTCATCAACTTTCCTCAGATGCTATTTCGTACTGCCATAGTGGCATCGCCTGTCCTCGGTAGGTATATGTCTGTACTTTTGGTAGAAGAAAAGACTTGTACCAGGAGAAATCCATTGTCTACTTTTATTTCAAGAATTTCTTTCCCATGTACTACTCTCCATCTCTTATCTTCTTTCTACGTGTTATCTGAACAAAGCTCTCAAATCCAGCGGATCATGATTTTGGTATAGTGTGCGTCTCGATTACAGAAGGCGTCATACGAAATTTTGGTTTTATTTCTCTACAGATATAATTGTCTCTTTGTTTTATCCTTTGGCCTTTAGAAGATCTGAGGTTTTCATTTGTCATTTTGTGGATTTAGAATTATAGATTTCACAGAACTATGGATATTTTATATGTTTTCTGGTGTCTAATTTAGTTTTACAACTGTTTGTTTCCAGGTCTTGGGAAGATTTCTGATTATATTGGGAGAAAATGCATTTTCCAGAAAGCGGAAGTACAATTCTTTTTTTACGTGCCACCCGTAGGGCATGAATGATTTGTCCTTTATTTGATTTGAGAACATAACATCTTAGTTCTTGTAGAAGAAACCATAACATCGCTTATGATCCATGCAGGATTCGTTGTTTGATTACCGAAGCTCACTTGATTGTTCACTCGATGTTTTTTGAATTAAAAGATTTTATATGCTGCTTATTGATCTCAAACTCATAAAGTTGTTTCCTTTTCTTTGTATTTGTTGAAACTGTGCGAGTTGATCAATCAGTAAGCTGTTTAAATACCAGATAAATGATCAAAATCCGTTAGGAAATTAATATCTGTTGTGGTTTTTGGTCTAAGATTTTCAATTTTGTGATCTGGCAGAATTAGAGGGAGAAAGCATTCATGTTCGTCGACGTTTAATTTATGATAGGATTCAGAAAGGGTAGTTCCTTTTTCTTTCTTCATCTTTGTTTTTATTTGCTATGTAAATGGCTTTGTATTTAATTCCACTTCACTGTTTTCCTTACCAAGAATATGAATCCCTCATTTTCTCAAACTTCAAAACATTGGTCCCCTTCATTGATTTCTGAAAAATTCTGTAAATCATCCTTTAATTCTCTTCCATCTTTGCCGTTTCAGCTCAGATCAAATTTACTGGTACGGTACCCTTCACCTCTTACCGTTAAATGTCTCACTGATTTGTGGAAATTCTTCCATATCTTTATGTTTCGTGTACTGGGTTGAAACCTTACTTCGGATTGCTCTTGTTGTCACGATCTTATCTAACCTTGAAGGGACCTTTACTTGAGGTGACAACCATTCTTGCAAGTGAAAATAAAACGAAATTCTGGGAATGGCAAATGACATTAGACTGATATTTTTCTCCACGCAGACTACTTGAAAGACAACGGTTCTTGTTTATACATTTTTACAAGTTGAGTGTTGCAGTGAGCGAGGATTTAATGATTTATTTTCTTACACCAGGAAGAAACATTGCTTTATTGAAGATCAATGCTTTAGTTGTGGCGGCGAGGAAAGATCACACAACGAATTATCTGGAGTTGTTGCGATTATGCATGGCTTGCATCTCATACTAGGACAAGTGTTGGTTATGTTCTAATAACAAAACCTTAATGCAAAGAAAACATTGGACAATGTTATGTTCCACTTGTACCTGTCACAGCAGTTTGCTGGCAATCTTAAACTGCAATGAATCTCAGTTCGACAACATTGGAGACCTTGCCTACTTGAACTTCGTAAAATAACATATATGGGATTTCAAGGCTCTGGTTTACCTTAATGTCTTGTGGCCACAGTCTGGTGACAGTTTATAGATGGCTCCACTCTCCGTCTAAAGCATTTCCGGTGGATAAAAATTTAATTGTTTACCTGGGCTATCCTGGATTTCTTCCGGAAAGATATCTCCTTCCCTTACTAATTCATAATGCATTTTCATGTTGAAGAAGGTATGAACTGTCAAATTCGGTATATGTTATTTCTGGATAATTAAACGGATTAAAAATTTTGTGATTTTAGGAATAGGTATGATAATTGATATGGTTAATGACAAAAAGATAAAACAATCCAAAAGATATGTGATAGAAATGTTTTTACTTCTGTTAGTTTGTTCATCACTTTTTTTCGATTGATATCGTCATGTCTTAACTAAAACAATCCAAAAGAGCAGCCGCATTTCTTGTTTTTATTCGTCTTTATCGTTTTTTTGTTGTTGTCATTGTCACTTTCCACCTCTAGTCTGCAACATAAACAAGCAAGTATTTTTTCTGCCTAGAGTTTCTTAGTTCCGTTGATCTCATCATTTTTTGGGGTCACCTTTATCTCCTCCTATTTGCGACACAGCCAAGTAAGCATTTCCGTTTGATATTGTCGGACCATCCGACCATTATGTTATATCACTTGACTTTTTTGCTTGGTGGGAAAAATTATAAGAATAATTAAAAATGTAGTTTAAAATAAAATATTTTATTAAAATAAAAATACAATAATAATGTATGTTAATATATAATAAATCTAATAATTTGAACTAAGATTGAATGTAATATAAAAATTAAAATAAAAATCATATTTTTATATTATCATTTATTTAAAGACTTGTAAAAGTTG
>JAOTAZ010000220.1:14612191-14625528 GCA_025629785.1 Erythroxylum oxycarpum | reverse complement strand
TAGATATAGGTTTGCGTTTGTTATGTTGAGATCCCGGATGGAGGGTCCGGTGGATTTTGATGATTGTGTTATGTTTGGAAATTTAGAAGTGTGTTTCTTTGTTTTGCAGAAATTTTTGGGCTGTCAAAATATAGCCGTTATGCTGCCGAAATTTCGGTAAAATGGATTTAAAAATGAGTTTGAGGATTTATATGAATGTATAAGAAAATGATTAAGAAGAATTAAGTGAATTGAGATTTACATGAGGAATAGTTTTGATTAGTATGAGAAAGGGAAAACGATATGGTTTTGATTAGTATGAGAATGGTTTTAAGATGAATAAAATAAGAAAAGGAAAAGAAAAAGAAAAATAAAAAGAAAAAAATTTATACCGAATTTCGTGTAGTTTGAGTCTAAGATAGCCAACGCGATGTTTGTCTTTGATACTTGTGTTCGGATGTCGGATTCTTCGTTTTCGCTTTCGATTTTGATGTCGTTCACGTTGCTTCTGCACTTCGTTTTCCTTTTTCCGTGATTTCGTAAATCCAATTTTTCGAATTCGTTTCTATTGGCTTTCAATTAATTTTGCTTAGAAAATCCGTTCATTCGATTTCGTTCGTTTGATTCGTTCCGTTCTTTGTTTGTGTTTTTCAGATTAAGTAGTTGGTTTTCAGAAACGGAATCCAACAAACAATGAGAAATATTTTCTAGGAAAATCAAGGAGCTAGATAGTTTATGTTCAATTTGTTAACGTTATCATGTTTGATGTCATATCTTGTCAACAAATACAATATAAAGGTCATGCTTCTTTTGCTAATGTAGACTATAATATATACTCTAGTTTGCTTATTTGTTCACTATTAAGCAATAAGATGATTGTTACCTTTTATTGGGTTTTTTTTATAAATGTCTAAGGTTTACGAATGGATAGTTACTTGATGTAATTATTATAAGTGAGTACAAGAGTACATGTAATGTCATTGAGTTAATATTCCTAAGTATGAGGCATAAATTATGTTTATGGCATATATTTAATAAAATATTTGAGGAATTTGGTGCCCATAGAATTATAAAAAGTTGAAAGATATTTTTATAAATGTTTTGTATGATATCAATAATATTAAATAATTCATGATGAAATAATTATAAAGTTTAACTTGAGGAACAATCAATGGATTCAGTCATTATTTGATTCATGTATAAGGTTAGCTTCATCCTATGTTAGGGATCAATTTCATATTAGAATGTCAATGATATAAAGAATTGAGGGTTTAAATGTTTACTTTAATGGCTATGTGTATGTTTGTATATGTTTGAAACATATTAAGATAATTTGTTAAGCGAAATGAGAAAGTAATCAGGTAAAAGATTGAGCAAGAGTTGTTGCCTTTATTAAATTGTAGGCAGAAGTCTGCCTTCTATACAGTGTGGGTTCGCCTTATGGTAGTGTCTAGATTTGTCCCCAAAAAAAATATGGACAAAAGACTTTCTTTCATAAGGTATAGGCAAGCCTAATGTTATTGTCCAAAGTTGCTTCTAACAAATTATAGACAAAAGGCTTCCTTTTAAGCTTAGGCATGCCTAATGGTAGTATCCATAATTGTCTCTAAGAAAAAAGAGACAAAAACTTCCTTTCATAAGAAATAAAAGTGACATAATTTTATAACATATGGTAAGTACAAATTGTTGTTCTAATTGATTGAACATATGATACATTAATAACATAAAATTATTGAACATGCTTTACTTCTATGATATACAATCATCTAATAAGTAATTAAATGTGAGCATTAGATAGAAACTTTATTTTTTTCTATATTATTTTATGGGATTGGATTCACAATAATAGAACTTATCACATGAAATGTATAATTGATAAAATAAGTTTGCCTCAACATATGTTTATCATATTGCATGATTATATATTTTGAATTGACATAACAAAATGGAATGTTGAAAAATTTTAATTATGTCAAATTGAATTTCAATATCATTAATTTAGTATTTTGAACATCACAATATAAATATCTTAACTTTAAATAGTCCTATCAATTTCATAATATTACAACCATGATAAGAAGACATTTCTGACCATTCACAACCATCCCAATTAACATGATCTTTTAGTATATTGACAAATAAATGTAGCGATTGCACTAGTTTTACATATTGCATCTATATGTACAATCACCATAACTACTTTACACCTTAAAATTTTTAAAACACAAAACTAGTGCCCTAACACACAAAATTTCTAAATTTTTTCTTTTATCATTTGAAATAAGTAGTCATGCATGTTTATGAAACAATAGGATGTGATTGCATATGTCGAGAAGGACAACTATGAATTTGTATCTCACACTTTAGTTTTAATCTTAGTAGTAAATATTTTTGTTATGTGCAAAAGGTAAAGTGTTGTTCTTCGAACATAATGATAATCATATATAAGTATTAATTTCTTTTTTGGAAATTTAACCCATATATAAGTATTAATTTCCTTTTTGAAAATTGAACCAAACATTTTATTCTATGTTATTAAAAAAATGGAAAACATAATAAAAAATAAGGTATGGTATTTTAATGTGGAAAACTAAGATTCACATTTGTTCTTATACTTTGACCCCATAATAATCCATATTTCTACTTGTTAATATTAATGCTTGAAAGGCTTGAATAATGATAGATGTAAATACTTTCAATAGAAAGATGAAATCCAATTCCGAAGAATAAGTTCATGTTATAATTTGAATATAAATTATAATGATGTACTAATTTGTTCAACTACATGTGTTATTTCTTACCATCAATTGAAATTTCCTAAAGAGAAAAGAGATTATAAAAAATTGTTTTTAGAGCTTTATCGAATTTTACTAAATATCCTCTAAGGACTAATGGAGAAAATGTAAATAGTATTAGATTAATAATTATAGATCATGTATTTATAGTGGGTTCTAAATAGGTTCATAACAAATAAGGAATGATCTTAAAGAGTTTGTCCCATTCATTTAAGCTTAATAAGGTTGTAAGGGTTTTTGTAGCGCCCCTTTACCACAAAGTACATACCGGGATGCCTGGAAGTCATTCCGGTATATATCCTACGATAAGAGTGAGCTACGTTTGATCACTATATTCACTTTGCATGGCATCATATCATTACTAACTTATAATGCATCATAAGAAAATCAGAATATTTTGGAAACTAACTTTTTCCTCATTTCATTGCATAACTGAAAGTCTACATGGTGGTTTCAACACTCCTTACACGTAAATCATCAAAACCTACTACAAAAATGACTACATGAAAGAGGAAAATATACATAGTCTATCTAAACTGTCCGCAAATTCCAGCTGACCGACCTTTGAGCCATGACTTCTCCTGTCCAAACACAATCTACACGGCTGGTGTAGCCTCTTAGTAGCTTGAGTCGTCTCTCGGTCCTGAAAAGTCAACGTTGCAATTTTGGTGAGTTTTGCGAACTCCATAAGATAACCATTATCGATGGTTCACTCAATTCATGCATCACATCATTACACGTAACGTAATATTCAGCTCATTGCATATTCATAATATATCACATTTTGCTTTCAAAAAAAATCTTATCTTTCACCCAAAACACACGTATCAATTATAATTGCAATGCACGCGAGACTCACTTTCATTTATTATGGTCGTTATGACCGAGTGCCTTTTTTACTAGCTTATATCACTTAATGGATACTGAGCTATGTCATATAACGTCCCATATCCCTTAGTGGATACCAGGTACAGTCACACTCGAGCCCGAAGCTCTAATCACATTATGAGCTTTAAGCTCTTTATCCTGGCGAATCCTATCATAACTTCCTTTATCTTACATGCATTCATGCAATGAATGTTTCTCATAACATAACCTCAGTCAATCATATGGATGCACATTCACATTTAGATCACATTCATCATCGGACCTTAATCCAGAATTCAACAGAAATGCTGAGCACACTTTTGCTTTCATATGTATATTCACAATTTTCTCATGTTGAAGCACTTATTTTGTCTTGTTCACATACAAAGAGCACGTTAATAACTCGTTTATACATCAAAATCACCGGACTTTCATTGTCCGGAATCAACACAATCAAACCACATCTATATCATTATTCAAAACATATTCTAAAACAAACAATTAATTGAGTGAAACCGTCTAGGTTACTCACTAGTTGCTCCCAAAGCTAATGCCTGGAAGATCCAGCAATGTCTAGAGGTTGATGTTCCAGTTGATCCTCTATAACAAATAATATACACAATATTACAATTTGCACCATCGTAAGTATTTGATAATGCATATGCATGAAATGACGTATGTATAATGCATGTTTATGATAATCTCAGGTACTATCTGACATTTTGGATCAGTAGAGCTCCAAAAATCATCATAATGCTGAATTAAATTAAGTGGATTAACACCAGTTCATCTCCTTTAAGAACAAACTTATTGTATCAGTCCCAATATTTTCACCCAATCTTTATCCAGTCATTTCAGATAGCTATGATTCTTGGTGGAGATGAAGATCAATGTTTTACGAATCTAATGGTTCAAGAATCAGATCATTTGGATGTCTAGAGAAGAAGTTATGGCTAAAAGAATCCAACATGTTCATATCTTTACTCGTATTGTACATGCCTTGGCGCAATTGCCATAACTCTCACTACAGGTGTCGGATTGACTTCGCTTTTGGTCTATTGGAAAGAGAACTTCGAGATCTACAACTTTTATGAAGACTTTGAAGGACAATTCTATCGTTTGACTTCTGTATCGTCTCACTTTTGCATCATCTCACTTTCCTTTCATCTTAGTTCTATCGTCTCATTTCCTTCATCTCACTTCCATCGTCTCAATTCTATCGTCTCAGTTTTATCGTCTCAGTTCTATCATCTCATTTCCTTCGTCTCACTTCCATCGTTTCACTTCCATCGTCTCACTTCCATCGTCTCAGTTCTATCATCTCAGTTCTATCATCTCATTTTCATCGTCTCACGTCCATCATCTCACTTCCATCGTCTCAGTTCTATCGTCTCATTTTCATCGTCTCAGTTCTATCGTCTTATTTTCTTCCCAGAACGTCTCCTCTTATAAGGATCATAACTTTTGACTTCGATGTTCAAAATTTTCATACTATATATCGTTGGAAAGATAAAAAAATATCTACAACTTTCCAGAAGGAACTTTAGCTAAAATCGCTTTATATCAATCCCAAATTTTCCCCTAAAGTCCAAAGACGAGTTTCCCAACCATACACCAACATACTGCACCAAATCCTTAACTTCATGACAAGTTTTGAGATTCTTAGAGACAAAATTGAAATTTGATGTCTTCATAAGAAATGTAGCCATACGTTTCTCGTTTAATCCAAAATAAAAATCATCTTATTTGGATAACTAGAGAAAAAGTTATAGCTAACAGACCAAAACACACTCAGTGGATATTTTTCATATTTTCACCCTTTCAATATTTTATAACACCCAACGTTCATAGTCTTTCAAAACACTAGATTAACACTATAACCTGATTTTTCATTCCGAACAACACAATATTGATGAACAAAAACGTAAATGCCATTTTCCATACAAATGATAGTAACTTATCAAATTTGTTTCATAAATCCCCAACTCTAAAGGATTTATTCACCATTTACCTGCTAAAAACTCCAAAATCTTCAAACCTTAAACTCCACACGATTTACATACTTCACTGAGTACAATGACCAACTCCTAGTTTTTCTTAGGGTAGAGGACACAAATGGCAAAGTGGGTTTGGTGAAGGAAAGGAAAAGCATAGAAGTCTTCTTTGAAGGTATTTGATGGAAAACTCTGTGTTTCAAAAAAAAGTTTGAAGAAGATGATAATGAAGAAGGGACATAAACAAGACTTAACCTATCAACTTTCAAAGAATAGTAACCTACTTCTAGAAAGAGTACAAAAGCCTAAATGACACTTGTCATTTTCTTAATGACTAAACTCTAACTTAGTTTCTTTTGAAACTAACTCCATTTAACTCTCCTCTTTCCAATACAACTATCATCTTTACAATCCAACTATCTCTAAAGCTTTTTTTGATTTTTTTTTATATTTTTCTAAAATTTCCAAAATTTAATCCTAAATTCACCAAAATTAAAAAATATCACAATTCCACTAATCACTAATATTTCCACTATAAAACATTCATAAATTCTCAAAACTCACAAATCATTCCAATTATACCCAGAATTATTAATGAATGCATGTACAATTATTTGCATGTGCAGACAAATTTGCTATTCATGTATATGTGTATGACATATTATGCATGAACATGGAAATGCATTTCTAACTCTCCTTAATCACTCCTGTCTACCATTATAACCCTTACACAAGTGATGGGATGTTACAGTTTTGGATAAATATTAACCAAGTTATGAAATGTTTTGGTGGTTCTATACTGAGCAAGTTACATAAAACCAATATAATTGTTTAATAAGTTAGTTACCTACCCTAATTGAAAAGATGAAATATATAGTCTTAGTTTACTTCTTAATGTGATGAATTAGATTGTTCAAAACTCATCATTATTGCCCTTTTAACCATGTTTATGAATTGAGATGTAAAAAGTATGCCTTTTTCACATGCCCTATTAACTTTATTAATCCCTACAAATTGATATGACATATATCCTCTAGTTTCCATCAACATATGAAAAAAATCATGCTCTTTTACAACACTTATCAATTTATCCCTCCCATCAATTAATTTCAATGTGATTGTCCACATTCTATTACATAATTATTTAAACAATCCCTTATATCATGGTGATTTTTGCCACATCCTCCGTAGCTGATGATGGTTTAGTGACGTGAGTTTTCTACTAAAAATGTTAATTTATTCCTAAAAATTTCCATGATGAGGCATTTGCATGACTTATATATGTATTATATGTAGACACCAAATAATGAGTGTTTAAGCTCCAACATCATCATCCATAATGTAATTCCTCTTCATATAGTTTAAACAGGATGAGAAAGATTGCAAATAATCCAAAATTTTTAGATATCAATATATTTTGTAGGTGATTATTGTTGTTACATTATAACATAATCAAATATCTTTTTCCAATTTTTTTTTCTCACCATGTTTGTAATTGGTACAATATTATCATATGGTTTGTGTTGTTTCATTTTTAACACCTAGTCAAATTTTATCATATTTTAGATAAATCTACAGAATTTTATCATACAAAGATTCGTGAAGCATTTGAATTTCAATTAGCATTATTGAGGTAAATAAATAGTAGATTGAGAAAGGAAAGTGAACTATCGGAGTTAAAGATACATTTAGTATTACTTGTATTATAATTTATGTTCACTCTGTTTAGTTAGATTTTTTTCTTATATATTTTAACATTACTATGTGGTTTTGAGTTATTTAAAATTTTCTTTAGCTTTTATAAAGAGAAACTCCTGGGATACCATCCTAAATGTCATTGTTCCAAATTAGTTTAGGACCTTACTTTTATCCCTTCCAATGCCTACATTTTGTGGCTTGCAGTCCTTAAGAAACTAGGAACCAAAGATACCTTAAGGTCCTTTATAGTATACTAGTGTTGTGGGTTATGTTTGTAAGAATTAAAGGATCTAGACCATCTATTTTTCAAGTGCAAGTTATCCTTAACTCTTTGGGGCAAAATCCTTAGCCTTTTGTGTTTGAAATGTTCCCTTAAAAAATGGACATATATATTATAGACTGGACATTAAATTTGTAGATCCATATGAAAAAAGATATAAAACTATTTAAGCTTGCATTTAGAGCCTTAGTTTATAGCATCTAGTTTGAGAGGAACATCAGGCTCTTTCATAATGATGCTAAATCAATTGGAGGATCTTTACAGAAGCTAGTGTAAATGATTTACATAAATATTATAGCAAAAGATCTAATTACACATTAAAGCCCAAAGGTAATCTAGTAATGGTGCCTTTAAATTCCTACTTTTATCAGTTGTGAAAATAAGATTTCCATATGAATCTTTATAACTTGTAAATGTAGTTCGAAGAGATATACGTTGAGTATCTTACCAGTATGGAGTTTTGTCATTGCATAGAGAACCCTTTAGTTAACTAGTTGTACCTTGTAACTTTTGTTCCATGAAATGAAATTCGTTACTTACATTAAAAAAATTATCATAGGCTCTTCAAGAAAAAGTAAAAGGCGTGTTTTGACTAAAGAGAGTGGAAACAATAACAAAAGTTGAAATCATTATCAATAGTGATGATGAAGAGAATATATCACAGGGAAGAAATGATGTTATAAGCCCTATTAAGATTGAAATTATTGACTTCGTTAGTAATTAAGAAATGTTAACTATCCTAACCGTCTAGAATGACAACATTTTGTAATTAATGTTTCAATATGCAATTGAAATGGTTTTAGACTTATTTTGTGATATTAAAATGTCCCATACTTAGATGAAGGCAGGATAGTTTATAGATCTATAAGTTTATCCAACGATTACTGATATATATGCAGTTCTTAAATTTTCTTTGAGTTGCTACTACATGTCACTTATAAACTAAATGGAATTCATCATATCATTAAGTAACCATCTCTTACAGTGATTGCATATATGACATGCCTTGACCTTTGAAGAAATGAAAGAAGCACATATAATGTCTTGAAATATAAATTAGAGGATATTCATAATTAATGTAAAAGTGAATACAAGTCAGTAACAAATAAAGAAAATCTGTTGCATTTAGAGAAGAATCTAATTTTGAATTCTTCCTTCCATTAAAAGTTAAATCCATGCATCATTATAAGAATTAGGATGGCCCTTGTATACATTTTTTTAGTGACATGATATTTTTAGTATAGAATGGTGGTATTTATGGAATAGAGTGGTGGTCTTTATAATATAAAGTAAATATTTTTTTATAAAGTGGCAATTTTTTTTTGGTATTAAGTGGCAATTTTTTTCTATCGTGTGATAGTACGTTTTGTATTAAGGAGTGGTATTTTTATAGTCAGTTATGGTATTCATAATATAGAGTAATGCTATTTTATGTATTGAGTATTTTTTTATTAAGTAGTGGTATCTATTAAATGGTGGTCATTTTTATATAGAGTGATAATATTTAAAGTATAAAGTGAGGTTATGAACAATATAAAGTGCTTGTATTTTTTTAATAGAGTGGTGGTATTTTCAACATGAAGTAATGGTATTTTTTGTAAAATGGTGATATTTTTTGTATAGAGTGCTTGTATTTACTTGTATAAAGTAATTGTAGTTTATGTTGATGTCATTTTTCTATAAGGTAATGATATGCTTTTTTTGTAGAGTGATCGTATTTTTTGTATTGAGTGGTGATATTTTTGTATTGATTGTTGGTATTTGAAAAATAGAGAAATGGTATTTACAATATAGTCTAATTATATTTTATTTTTATAGAGTGATGATTTTTTTTTGTATAGAGTATCATTTTTAAATTGATGGTATTTATAAAATAAAGTGGTGATATTTATGATATAAATTAATAATGTTATTTGTATAAAGTGGTAATATTTTTCATATGAGGTGTTGGTATTTATATTATAAAGTAATGATTTTTTGACAAATTAAAGAATTTCATTAAATTGGTAATAATTTAAGCACAAGTTGTATGTAGAGCTTTTAAAGCCTGACTAGTTTCTCTATGGGATAAAAACATAGTAGTCTTTAGAAAGAAAATAAAGTCTAAAGAATAAGTTGTAACTCTATTTTGGACTAACATACTTGGAGGAAAAACTTTAATTCCCAATTTGGAGTTGTTTCTTAGGTTCGTGAGAATTAAACCATGTTTAAGGAAACTTGAAATTTTAATTATACAAGTTTGTTTTTTATATCAAATTTAGTGAATTCATGGAATTGAATCATAAGACTTTAGCTGAGCCTCTATGGCAAGTTTTAGGAATTGGTTATATGTGATGTACACTTGATTTGAAGCTTTTGTGATACTAGTTGTTCTTTGATGTGAAATATTAGTTCTTATAATAAAATTACTTTGTCGTATGCTTGCCATCTTGTGCCTTCCTTTCCATAAGGCATAAATAGCATTCACAAGGGAAATTCTATAAATTAGAATATCCCCATCATGGCAATTAGGGTTCTAATATGACTAAAGAATAATTTCAAACCATTTAAAGGGAGGAGATGGCATGTTATTTAGCTAAAGAACTCCTTTCTAGATGTCTAAAGTAAATATGCATTCAAAAGAAAAAAAGATCAATAGTTTCTTCCTTTAGGTTGCATAGTGAACAAGTGTTTGGAATGTTTATAATTCTTTTGATATTGTTTAAGGTGGTTAATCTCTCTTTGGGCTTTCATAATTTTTAAGCTAATAAGGTGAAGAACCAATTAGCAAGGTATTAGGAACTTAAGGACAAAAAGCAATATACTCGTTTCATTATTGATCGTTAAACTAGAAAGATGTTTAAAAATGTCCATTGCAGTTAGTAAAGTACTTAGGGAATTGGAATCAATTCTTAAGAAGAGTATGAAATTACCTATAAAAAATAAGTTGACTATCTTTAGAATTTTTACATTTTGAGCATCATTTAAAGAGTTTCTCTTGATTGATGACTAATTTGATTAGTATTAAAAGCACCTCCACACTTAGACTATACAAATAAAGAGATAAGAGGGTCTCTTTGCTTTATACTAGTAGCTTCTAAATTCTTTAAATGTATAAGGAAAAGGGCCTTAGGAATGATTCAAATAAATGTTTTATTAACCTCTTTCAACATCTTACCTTGATGAAAGAATTCTAAAATTGTTTTAGTTACTAGAGTTTTTATAAGAGGATAAAATTTTTAAAAGAAAAATCCATTCAACTTGTTAAGGTATAATGCCTTGTTAGGATTGTTAAAAAATAATTCTTCTTCTATATATTTAGTAGTGAAAGGTTTAGCTAGAAAGCCAACCTTTAAACTAGTGAATTGCTTCTTGATAATAGATTAGAGTAGGATAATGGAGGAGGGCTTGTTTGTAAGAGAACCAAGAGTAATAGAGAAGAAATTGAACGCCTCTTAAAGTAAACCTTTTTGAGATTCTATTTTAACCCCCATTTCATCTTTAAGAGATAATTCTTTTGATATGATAATTCTTTTGATATTTTTCCTTTTAATCATTAATTTATAAAAGGAAGTATTTTTATCACCATCTTTGAGCTAAAGCACTCTAGCCTTTTGCTTATAAAGGTAATGATTATACTATACTTTTTGGGCGTAGATCAGTAAAATAGCTTTCAAATTATGAAGGTTATGTTGATCTCTATTCAATCTTTCCCTTACTTTTATTATTACCTACTAAGTGTTCTCAAATTTACTTTTATTTAAGACCTTTAATTCATCTTTTATCTTTTGAAGCTTTCTTATACAAGTAAAAAGCTCGTGCCTTTGAGTTTCATTGTTAATCCCTCTTGTGATACCTTCTTTAAAACCATCCACTTTAGTAAAAAAAATTATTGAACCTGAATGGATGTTTCATTATTGCTAAATTTGATGGGTTTGAATCACTATTTTAGTGTGATAAAAAAATGGATTATAAAAGAGGGTTATACTATCTAGAAAAGTGGACATCCATAAGTCATTCATAAGGCCTTTTTGATCTTTTTCCTTAAGAATTATCTTTCTTTTTTATTGTTACTCAATATGTAAAAGAGTCCCTTTATTTTCAAGTCTGTCACCTAAATTTAGCTAGCACAATCCCTAAAGTCCTCATTGAAATTCCTGACTTATAAATTTTCTTCAGCTCTTATAAGATGGAGTATGATGTTAAAATCTTCAATTATAATTCCAAGTAAGTTGATATCAAATCCTAAATCCTTTAATTTATCTCACAAATTGGTTCTTTAGAATGCATGACTAAAAGTATGTATGAATGTGACCTAGACATCAATTTTATCCATTTTCATTCTATTAAATAAATGGATAAATAAATCCCTAGTGATTGAATGAACCACTTCAATCTTTTTAGGGTTAAATTTAATCATAGTTCTTCCATTGTAGAGATTTTGGTAGTTAAAGATTAAATTCCATTGCTTTCTAAAAAATGTTAAGCTTTACCATCTTTCTTCTTTTAATTTAGTTTCTAAAAGTCCAACAAAAAAGGTTTAATAACTCCTAAACTATCTTGCAAAGCTAGTAGCTTCTTAAGACAATTAAACTCTTTTACATTTTATGATAATATTGTCATAGATGAGAGGCAGATTTAGAGCCCTTATTCTTCATATTTTATCTCTTCCTATTCACAAGTTTAAAATTATTACCTATTATAGGATCAGGTTGCTCGTTACTTATATCCATGTCTAGGAAGTTGTCTTTGTGGTCTTCAAGGGTGAGATTTGTACCTTAGTAATGAACTTCTATACTTGTAATACCTCTTCCCTCAAGCTTATTAGGGGTAAATCCCGTAATATAGGTTCATTATGGTTTATGACCATATTGTTCCCATTCATTTTCTCTATATTTCTTGTATCATTCTCTAAAAAAGTGTGGATAAGATGAACTAGATAGTGAGATTCTTTAATATATGTAAGTAGGGTTGTACCTTTAGACCCTATGTCTCATTCTTGCAAGGTTTCCTTTGGAATTAGTTTTGCTCCTTTTGTTTCATCATTATTTCTTTCTTTATCAGAAGCATTCTCTTTAAATTATAATTTTATGAGCTCCTAATGTTCACCTGTTGTAAACTTCCTCCCTATAAGTTCCTAGGTTGTTTTATCTATTTAGATTGATTATGTCTCCATGAGTATGTTATGAAGATTAAGTTCTCAAAACCCAATCTTATGAGGGCGATCTTTTTAGGAAGTACAAACTCTCACATAAGCTACACTTTTTAAGTTGGCAATTGCTTCATTTAGACATAATAGTTTGCCTAAGTAAGTAGCCAAATGGTTGATCCCTTTAGTAGTCTAATACCCTAATATAATGTTATAAATATTAATCTATGGTGAGATTTTCTTTAGTTTAATGTTTTAGAGTTGTAAACCAGACTTTCATTTTTAAATGAGAAGAGGTTGATTGTTGAAATTCCAAAGTCCAGCCTTAATGATTTTTTAGCTTATTCTACTGATTTAGACTTGAATAGAAAAATATTCTCCTCATTAACTAAAACTTCCTAAATTCCTTACTATTTTTAATGGCAAAAATCCCAAGTGTTTAGCACTAACAAAAGTGTTGGTCGCCAATTTTTTTTTTGATTAAGCATGATTAGATTAATTTTTGGGGTCTTTTAAGATTTATGTATGTTGGGAATTAATTGACATGTTAATGTTAATGAGGTTATGTGGCATAAGAGATTAAATTGAAGTGTTAG
>JAOTAZ010000220.1:14553150-14564189 GCA_025629785.1 Erythroxylum oxycarpum | reverse complement strand
AACAAGGAAGAACATGTACATACTCATTTCTCTTTCACAAAAGTCATACACAATCATACACAAAACACCCATTTCATATATTAACCTCAAAATATCATTGAAATTGCTCCAAATAACATTACCCAAATAAACATTAAACACCACTAATTCCTCATTTAATTTCGTTTAATAAATCAAATCTCCAAGAAAAGTTCAGGGTCCAACAAGAAATGTAGCTTATTAAGTTACCCAAGAATTTAAAGGTTCATCCCACTTTTCATGTAAGTTTCCTTAAACCATATCACGAGGATTCAATATATCAAAAAAAAAGGAGTCAAGTACAGAGAGCTCCATTGTTTGTAAGGAAACAATTCGATGATCAACTTGAGAAGATTTTAGATCAACAAATATTGGGGCAATATAAGAAGAATTGGAAGACAAAGTTCTTGATTCAGCAGAAAAATAAACTAGTCTTAGAGGCTACTTAGGAGAAAGACAGTATCTTGGGGCAATTCGAAGACCAGGTAAACAATTATCTTCAATTTATTCTGATGAGGGCGTCAAATTCATCTGATAAGGGTGATTTATTAACTAGTTAACATTGTAGGACCCTTTTTACTAGCCATTGGTGAGCCTTGGTCAAGGTCTAACATGATTTAGGCATGCTAAAGGAGCCAAGTTAATTTAACCAAGTAAGATCAAGCATGGTTTGAGCTGCAGCTAGCTTTAATGGACAGTAGACCATTGATTGGCTTGGCTAGGGCAAGTTGGATTTGCCTAAGACATCTTTGGTAGGACTAGGGACGAAATTATGCTCAAATGATGGACCATAGATGAACTGACTAGACCATAGGTGTGCATTGGTCAAACCATGTGCGAATTGGCTTAGAATTTGGCTAACCTTCACCTTTGGATGAAGATCATGGGTGATGTGACAGTTAGTATGATGAAACATCAAAGAAGTGGGAGAATATGGTAAAGAGTGCAAATGAGGTTTCTTGTAAGCATTTTACCCATGTTGCTTTTACTTAGAAGTGAGATACTTGTAGGTTATGTAAATCACCCACTAAAGAAATGTTTAAAGTGGTTGGGGATGTTAACCACCAATTAAGTTAGTGGCTAAGCGGCCTTGAGATCACTTTCTTGTATTCTTGCCCAACAAGTCTTCAAAAGTATATAAATAGCTCATTTGAGTAATGACTTCATTCGTTAGAGAGAATGGAGCTTTGTATCTTTTATATCAATTATGAGTAATATCACGATTGAAAATTTTGTCGTAAAGCTTTGTGCATTTTTCTCTTCTTATTGTTGTCTATTTTATTGTGTTGACTTACTGAATTTCTGGGGTTTGCTTTGCCTTTGTAGAAAACACCTTAAACATTAAGAAATTGGTAAGGTTGAGTTGAATTGCGACGGTTAACATATTTAGTCTTTGGCTCATTTTGTGTGTGAACTTGGAATTCCTCAACGAACCTGCCATACCTCCGAAGGATTTTTAGCTTTCACTATGCCCAAAATTCAAGCATCATGATCTCATGTTTGATGACAGGTACAATATGTTTGAGGACATAATCATAAGAATGAATTGTCGTTTATCAATTGATCAAATAGGAAAATTTTTGGAATGGTATGTGAATGATGATGAACAGATGATAGCCAATGAGGGTTCAAAAAAATTACAGGGGAATACGTACAAGTTTGTATGACGAGCAATAATACGCACACATTTTATTGTCAAAGGTCGGACTCCGAAAACAAGGTCCGACACCTGCTATGTGAAACTCCTTGGGCAGTAAATCCTCCAAGAGATATAGTATCAACATGAGACGTAAATAAACAGGGACTTTTTCAGGAAGATCATAGAGTAGATGTGGGAGAAAAGGGGAAGCAGATCCATGTAGAGTATTTGAGAATGAACAATGCCATAAATTGCATTATTGAAGCCCATAGAAAGTGATAGGTTTTAAGTTCTTCAAACCATGCATTTAATTTTGGTTCATCAGTTGGTGCATGAAATGAAATTTTTTCTCAGATATCCAAAAGCTTTATATAATACGCCATGATGGACATAACTTGTTGCTTAATAGATGAAAGATCAGACCATAATTGGTATTGCTTAGTTCCATTCTTAATAAAAAAAACTGTGATTTTAGATAATCTTAAAGTGCCTTTACATCATAAATTGGACTAACACTAGCATACACAATAGGATCTTGAGTATTTGTAGTCCAAGCAACTAATATAGAGTTGACCACTTTCTAAGCTAAATAATTAGTAAATTTCTTGTCCAGTTTAGAAATTTAGTCAGTAATAAAATTCAATTTATTTTGAACCATTACATATAGTAGGTTCCCAAATGTCGTAATTCTCACCAGTTAAAACAATTTTTTGAAGCATCAAACATGTACCATTGGATGGGTGCACAAAATATGGCGATGTAGGATCACTGACAAAGAAGTTAGATTTGGGAGTATCTCATGACATGGTGATGGATTTGACGATCTTCACCTTGGTGTGAGAAAAAAAGATTGAAGGTGTAACTTAAAGATCACAGTTTGATTTCTCTTGCTCTCACCGTAGAGATGGTGGTATCTTTAGCTTTGATTTTACGAACAAACAGATTAAAAATATAACAGATCAATCTAATGAGATGTGGTCAGATGAAGAAGAGGAGAAAAATTAGGCTTTGTTTGAACCTTGCTATGATACCATGGCAAGTTATTTTTGTTTATTGTATTAGCTAATACAGTAGGTGTTTATATACAAGTATACAAATCTTGGTCTCCCCATTAATATTATTTCCTAAATATACAAGGATATTATATCTCTTAATATATAAAAGGATTTCCTAAATATACAAGGAAACTATATCTCTAATAATTACATATTTCCTGTGCTTAGTTTGATTTTCTTAGTTGAAAATTTAATTATACTATAAACTATTTAAGCTATACAGAGTTTGTAAAAATTTAGTAAATTATTTTATATTAAATGTTATTATAGGTAATTCTATCTAACAGTGTAATTCTATTAGTAACATGGAATCATTTACAATTGTTATTTTATAATTTAATTATAGAGTGTCAAACATATACTTCTGGAATTTTAGACGTCAGATGATGCCTAGATCTTCTATTATACGGCATTAAACTGTAACCATGGGTAAAACTGTTAGAGAACTATCCTTGCTTGAATGAGAAAATTTTTCCAAATTCGTGGAATGTCATCACGTTATGAGTTAATTGCACGGGTAAGAACGAGGATAGCGATCGGAACATAGAAGAAGAAGAACTGGCAGTTGGGCTTAATGTTATGAAATTGAATTCCAAAGCAGTTTTGGTTGAGGCTCCCATTTGTGGGTGCTTAATATTTTTCATCGATAAAGCCGAAATAGATGCAAGGGTTACTACATTTAACCTATTGAGTTGGCTTATATTCATGCGTTTGTTATTTCTCATGGGAAAGGGAATCTATCCTTGGGATCAAATTACCAAAACCGTGATGAGAAACCAGTTTGTGGGTGCCACGCCCACAGGACAATCCTACAGCTTAGAAAGGAACCATCAGGAATTGACTGATGCCCTTCCTCGTTATGTCACTGTAGGTGATCCCAACCCGAGTGAGGGTATGTTGGCTCCATTCACATGTACAGTCACATCCACGTGATCATTTCACCTGTCGTCATCAAAAAACACTAACTGGATTTTGTTAGAGGTTTCCTTTCATTTGATTAACAAATTCTTGATTTTGAAAATTACTTCATCTCCGACAATACGAAATTAAAATCAATAAAGCTCACTGATCTTAATGAAGAAGAAGAAGTGTTATATTAAAACTTATACATGTGTACTTGCTGTCTGGAAGCGTGATGATGGTGTGTGGTCGGTGGGTTATTTCAGCTCAAACTAGCTAAGTCGGAAATTAAACTATCTACACTGTCTTTGAATAGTTGATACCGACTAAGCTCATTCGTTGAGTGACAGCTGCTAAGTTCTTGGATTTTACGGGGACATCCGTCAGTGACCTTTTGAGGGGCTTCCCAATCCTTACACGTTAGCATGATCAAGGATAATTCAGGTCTAAAAAGATTCAACATTTTCGTACAGTACTCTACAAAAACCAAAATTTCTTAATATCATCACAATATATGACTGTGCATGCAGATGCAATCAAGCTTCTTTTTAAGCAAAGATAGGAATGAAAATCATTTTACAGGCTCATTTATGTGGTACGATTGCTGGAACAAGTAAGCACACTTCATTACCAGTTTCTGTCATCTGCTTTTCCCCTTGAGCTCAAGCTTTTTCTCCTTACAAAGAAAGTCGCAGATACAGGCAGGCTAACAGTAACAAGTTAATAACCCGCTCAGTTCTCATGTGTGGCACACACACTCGGCCTCACGCTCAGTGAGATTTCATGCATTAAATTCCCTCTCTTCCACTTTCACAGCCCATGACGTGTGTATTGGAAAGGAATCCACATTCGTATGATATTATCAACTATTTATTATTTCCAATATGATATTAATTAAATAAAACTAACTTTTGGTGAGGGGCCCAGGTGACTTATTATAAATACTAACTCTAACCCCGGAGCCTTTCTTCCCCTCAGTGACTCAGTTTAATCAGTCATCACACTCTTTTGTTTTCACTCACTCACTCTATCATTCTTTGTTCTCTCTCTCTCTCTCTCCCTAGCGAGCCTTTTGCTGAAAAGACCCAGTGAAAGAGCGAAAGAGATTGCCAGTCTTCTAACCCTTTTTCTTTTCTTTGGGGTTCTCCTTCTATGGCTACAACACTCACTCACAGTGCAAGTGCACCGCCGCAGTTATTTTTTGATGAGAAGTGGAAGCTCTCAAAGAAAGAAGGCTCGTCAAGAAGCCGCTCCTCTACTACTGCTCCTCTCATGAAGACTTCGTCGCAAAGAAGATGTTCTTTTACAAGGAAATGTGCGAGATTGGTTAAAGAACAAAGAGCTAGGTTCTATATCATGAGGAGATGTGTTACTATGCTTATATGCTGGCATGAATATAGTGATTCTTGAACGAGAAACAAGATTAGAAAAAAAGAGGGGATCTGAAGAGAGAAATTTGATCGAAGTTCTCTCTTTTCTTTTCTTTTTTTTTTCTTATATTTTGATCTCTTTCTTTCTATGAGATGGCTCTCGGGTTTGGTCCTAGTAGACGAGGCAAAGGCAATTTCTTGGCATCCGAGAAGAAAAGAGGATATATAAATGTGTATATAAAGATTGGTTCTTTTTTCGAGTTATGGTATTTTTTGGAGTCTGAATCTCCCCCTCTTGGAGGAGATGAGTTCTTAATGTTACTGTTACCTTCAGTGGCTTGGAGAAATGAGTAGTATAACAGAAAATGAATGAAATATATATAGCATTCAATTCCAGTATTCCTCTGTTCTTTTATGGGTTTTCTTTGGCTTCATAAAATCATGATTGAAGTGATGGGTCTATCTCTGATCTCACGACTCTCTCGACCGCCTTCTCTCTTCGGACTTTACGAGACAGAGTCAGATTCCTTTCAACCATTTCAGCAGGTGACATGGTGGGGATCTGATGTGTGTGGCTGCATAACTCACGATTATTTAGTCGGTTTTTGATTTTTTTTAAACTAATAATACATTGCTTTTAGTTTGATCTGACGGATGGATGGGGTAGAATAGTCGCAATTCGGCTAAAAAGATCTGAATCCCTCCCAATATTTTCGGTTCAGTTAATAAATTAAAGGCTTAGTTAAAATTAGTAGCATTAGTCACCCTTTCAAAAAATAAAAATAAAAGTAGCATTAGTCATATCAGATGATTGATGAACTTGGGTAGAAGTACTTTTGGGTGTTTGCAATTTGCCTCAAAAGAAAAGATCTGAGCCCTACATTTTTGGCTCAGTTGCTAAAAGCTTAGTTCAAATTAGTAGATTAGGGTCATAGCTGAAGTTGTACAATCACCCAAATGACCACATTATCCTGCAACGTTGAATCTTTGACCAGTCTTTGGACCACTTTGACCATTATCAATCCCTCACGCCTGCCATATGCTGTAAATCATTCAGTTCATGTGAGCGGCGTAAAACAGCTTGTAATAAGAGGGTATTTACGTCCATGAGAGGCTTTTACAGCTGGGTTTCCTGTATGATACTGTGGGTCTGACCATTCGTTAAAAAGATGGTCGCCTTTGGGAATCATAAAAGCTTTACTAAAACAAGTAAAGCATGGAGGAAATTTGTGGAAATAAAAATAATGAGAGTAATATGCTTTGGAAATGGCAAGTGGGCTTGGCTTCTGACGTAATTGCAAAATTAGAATTACTGTTAATTCATTTTCCTTTTATAAGCAATCATATGATATATGTATATATATATATAACAGTGAGTTAGTACTGTTTGTTTTACTTGACTCTGACTTCAATGGCTGATAATTGATCCCATCCTACTTTTACTTTTAATTTATCTTTACCAATCTCAAGTGAACAGTTAGTTCGTACTCTTACTCTCGCATGAGGTTGGGCCCATTCCTTTCGTAAGTGCTTTTTTAATTTCAAAAAGATAGAGATTTGAGTAGTAATCACTGGGTTTTACTTTTAGATTGGCGTGCCAAAGCAATAGTAGCCCAAAAATGAAAGAAAATTAGTGAAGGTGGGCTAGACTTTATAGATTCGGGGAGGAAGGAAAGTGAAACATAATCTCCGCACCCATTGCTTTTCTTAGTAGAAATAATCATTTCCTACATTTTTCTTCTTTGAATTACAACTTTTTTTGCGTAAAATTGAAATAGCATGGAAGTAAGACAAGATTGTTCCAATCCCTAGGGACCACCGCAGAATCTGCAGTTATGATTACATGTCAATTCTGCGCTTGAAATCTTTGAGCTATATCTTGGGTGATCTAAAGTTAATATCAAATCCTCTAAGGATGACAACACTGTGTGGAGTAAGACTAGGCGGGAAAAGTTTGCAGTTGGTCAACGGTCACATCAGGGACACGCATGCATGACTGAAGCACAAACACGCTGCCACACGGCGTCAATTTATTGGATTGAACCCCAGGATTAGGACCCACAATACCGTATTAATTTGTACCTGGATTCAAGTCACACTCACATCTCAAATTTGGGCTGAGTTAGAGAACAGCATAAGAAGTTAGGGGCGGTTATTGAAAGATACCAATAGGTCCAAAGGCTAACCTGCACACATCCACAACTGTTAATTGTCGCGCGTCCCTTTCCTAAGTTTGATATAAACTGACTTTCGCAAAGATCCAGCATTGCAGTCCAATCCAAAAGGAAGCTCGTTGGCCTAGAGACACGCGCTAGATTGGCGAGTGGGATGGATTATCCGTAACCCGCTGTGGTGACTCATGACTGGTGAGAATACAAATTGACCAGCGTCGCATTTCCAGCAACATAGCTTTACCAGGACGCCTATGGCAACTTCGATATCGGCGTATATTTTCTCCGAGATATTGTGTTCGGTTCTTCAAAATCCTTCCTTTTTTGTTTCTCCTGTTGAACCAGGTAAGTTCGTCGTTGTTCAATTATGGGAGTATGATTCATGAGATGCAAATATAACCCTAGGGTTTCCTTCTTAACAGTTTATTTGAAGCTGTTTTCCTTTTGTATTCAATTATTAATGTGAGAGGGATTACATGCTTGACTATGTATTGAATTCGGTTTTTGAACTGTTAAGATCTTGATTTTTGGTACTCAATTCCAACTCCTGAAAAATTAGTGCACTGTAAAAACAAATCCTACTTTTAGGGATTTCGGTTGCAAGGTAGCCTCGTGGTTTACACATATATTTCCATTGTTGTGCCAATGCTAACATTGCGACGAGGTAGAAAGAATAAACAAGAATAACATTATTTTTACCTGAATTATATACACGTATAGGGGATTTCTCAGAAACTTAGTTTGCTTGGATCTATACTAACAATGCTGCAGACTTCACCCTGTTCTTAGTATGTATAGAGCAGTTGACTAATTTTTTACAGCCTGTTGATTTATTTATCCATATAAATCACACTCTGTCATGGGGTTGTATTCATTTGTAAAGCTGTTAAGTCCTTGATACATAGTTACTAAGAGATCTTATTAATTGAAGTAGGTGATCTTTGTAAACCATTTGCAAGCTATTAAGGTGTATATTTGCCCATTATTTTACTTCTTCATTGCTATTTCTCGGTCAAAGCTCATATACGTAGTGACTATATATAATTGCGCCATGAATTGTTATGCTTGAGAGAATAATGCCTTTGAATTTCATTTCTCTAGGCTCTCCTTGGTGCAATTGTTTCTTAAGTTGAGCTCTTCGGTTGTATTTTTAAATGGATGTTTCCTTTCCCCAATCAGGAAATTGACGTTTATGAAACATGGGTGACCCAATTGATTTGACTGGGGATGGAGGTGTCATGAAGACAACCCTGAAGCAAGCAAAACCTGGGGCACTGCATCCTTCAGAGGATCTTCCTCTTGTTGATGGTATACTATTTTGAATACCATTTTAAAATTAACGCAGTCTTGATATTGATGGGATTATACATTGTTTAGGTGGTTGAAATGGTTCAATTTAGAATAGTCCTGGGTCGGTTTGCATCTATAATTGAAGTACATGCAACATTTACTTCAATACACCAATAGACATCTAAAAGCTTACCATTTTCTAGTAGTGTTTTCACTTCAACCATCTAGCTGCTTTCTAGGTTTGCTGCATGGTACATCTTTTGACTGACAAGTAGTTGAACTGTTGCCCATTGGATCAAAATTTACATGTTCCAAGTCACATTAAGCTTGCTTGATGGTGATTAATGCACAATTTGCATGAATCCACAGGGCTTCTAATGTCTGTCTAACAACCACTGACTAGCATATTTTGAACTACTGTGATTTGAACTTTTAGTGTGTCCAGGATAATATTCCTTGGTCCAGAACACATCTTTGAAGTGGATCTTCTTGACTTTTTTATCTTTTGCATTTTAGAATTTCAATATACTGTCAGCTTTGACTATATGAGCACTACAATATCCGTTTTTGTGCTGAATAGTTCATTATGAGGGCAAACTTGCTGAAACTGGCGAAGTTTTTGATACCACTCATGAGGATAATACTGTGTTCTCATTTGAAGTTGGAAAAGGTTCAGTAATTCAGGCATGGGACATTGCATTGAAGACTATGAAGGTGATGTGCGTTTTATTGCTGCAATTATTTGAAGCACGTATAAGTTTGTAGGTTTATATCATTTGGGTTCTACCAGGTTGGAGAAGTTGCAAAACTCACGTGCAAGCCAGAGTATGCCTATGGCAGTGCAGGTTCCCCACCAGATATCCCACCAGAGTAATGCTACTACCTCTTTCATATATCAGTTTGTTACTTGAAAAGTAAAGGAAATAATACTTAAAACGATGCCAATTTTGGCTGGGCCTTTAAGACCACTTGATTGCCAAGAAATTGGCCTGATTGTGATTAGAGTTGCAGATCTCTATTAATTGGTTATTTTAGCAAACTAACTGATTTAAGGATCAGGGATTGGCATCTTTAAGCAATTTATATTTTTATCATAAAAAATTAAAGTTTCCAAAAAATACCTCTGTTGATAATCAATCAAAATGTGGTCAAGATATCTTTAGTGAGCCGATTTTGTTTGATGCAGTGCCACGCTCATCTTTGAGGTAGGGTTAGTAGCCTGCAAGCCTCGCAAGGGTTCCAGTTTAAGTAGTGTTTCAGAAGAGAGGGCCAGGCTTGAGTAAGTACTGGATCACCATTTCTGTATTTTATGTAATGAAAGATACACGTGATAAATGATTCCTACAGATATTAATGAATTTGCCGAGAATTTTACCCACAATACGATACAGTAACAAATGTATCTTCTTTTTTTTTTGGTTCTTGAAAGATAACAGATGTATCGTTTTGCATATGAACAATGGTAAATCAGGGACCTGAAGAAACAAAGGGAGCTTGCTGCCGCAACAAAAGAGGAAGAGAAGAAGAAGAGAGAAGAAGCAAAAGCTGCGGCTGCTGCACGAATGCAAGCTAAGCTGGAGTCGAAGAAAAGTCAAGGGAAGGGAAAGGGAAAATCTAAGTAGGACTATCAGAAACGAGTGGAAGTTAGTATGTTAAATGATCAATTAATAAATACACTAGAACTAATCTATTGTTAAATGGCGATGTCAATGACCCATAGTTAGAGGGTTTCATAGTCAGCATATGCTATGAAACCAGCATGTCATGCATGTAATTGATCTTGATTCCTCCTGTTAGACTTCTCTCTCGTCTCGAGGATGGAAGAATTCAAGTTTAACTAGCTTATTTTTATCACAAAAACAATGGTCCCTGGCATGTATTATTCACATTAAACTATAAAAAAGATGAGAGAGAGTGTAGTCACTCTTTTTCCTTTCCCCTTGTCTGATCCAAATTTAATCTTCCAAATTATTAAGAATGACGCCCAGTTCTGACGATTTAAGTGTACATGAAATTATAGTTGACTTACTGTCGCCTCCTGGCCATTCACCTCGGACGCTACAGGCAATTGTAAACTCTTTATAATAATAGACTCCATATTCTCTGTTCAAGTTATGCATCCAAACCGATTAGTAGATGTCCCTCGAACTCACCAGACGAGACTCGAGAGACCAGTTCATTGCAAACTAACGGGATGCTATTATACCAGTAAAGATTGTACCAATTTCACTTGACCCTTTCTTTGGGTCCATGCTTCAAAGGATTAAGGTTGATACTGATGCTGTGACTACCATTGCTAAACATTGATGTAAGGAAGTATACACCTTAGACTAACTGTTGTATAGGTTAGTGCTGTAACTAACCCATGTAAGAAGCATCCAGTCCACCTTGTCCACTTTCCTGCCACCCAGAAGTAATGATATCAATATTGTATCAATATTGGTATTAGTATCAAATTTGATTCTGGTATAATAATGTACCAGTATCGGTCAATACCGAGCACCATTTTAGATAGTTTTTTAAATTTATAAAATAGTCTTTAAATTTTTTTAAAATTACAAAATAATCTTTTAATATATTTTACTGTATAATTTAT